>CAUYQV010016956.1:0-15512 GCA_963574575.1 Galagoides demidoff | reverse complement strand
ATGGCCGGGCGTTGTGGTGGGCGCCTGTGGTCCCAGCTACTTGGGAGGCGGAGGCAGGAGACTTGCTTGAGCCCAGGAGTTGGAGGTTGCTATGAGCTGTGATGCCATGGCCCTCTACCCAGGGGGATAGCTTGAGGCTCCGTCTCAAAAAAGAAAAAAATTCAGATCTCCAACTTGTGATTGTTTTCTTTGCATTGTGGCCACTGCTTATTTTTCCACACTCCTAAAAAGTAGTGTTGTCAAACATATTTAAAAGAAAAAGATGAAATTTTTCAGGAAGCTCTTTTTAGATATTAAAACATCTGAGGTAAAACATACTATCTATAGAAAACCAGCAAGCCTTGACACCAAAGTAAAATGTGTAAGACCTTGCGTGGCCATAGTACATCAACAGATACAATTTTGCTTTTACTTTAAGGTAATGAAACAGTATTTTTTCTCCCCATTCTTCTAATTCAAATATGATTAACTTAGAGCAGCTATCAGTGTACAGAAATTCCTTCCTACAGCAGATCCATCTTGCCTACCTCCTCCTTTGGTTTCCTTTTCCCAAAATGCTCTTCACATTTCTGAATAATTTACTCTTTTGCTTCAGTTAAGAGATAAATGGAAGACTTATATTTTTTAAAAAGTCTCCTTTCCTTCTGAAACAAAAACTATTTAAATTAAGGCACTGAGGTATACAAGATGATTCTAATCAAGGAGATTTCTTGCCTTCTCAATTTCAAGGCCAGCCAACAAATTTTCAATGATTCCTTATGTTCACTGATGCCTAATTTTATCATCATAGCTAGATTATTAGCATCTGTGAAAAAGAACTATTACAGTATTGCCCCCAGAATCTGAATGCCCCAGAATTTAAACAACTTGGATTCTGAATGAAAATTTTGAGCAAATTTTTTATTTTTTATTTTTTGGCCCAGCCAGGTTTGAACCCACTATCTCCCATATATGGGCACAATGCCCTACTCCTTGAGCCATAGGCACTGCCCAATTTGAGCAAATTTTTGCCGGAAATCCAAACACTGCTTTGGAATCCAAACACCCAGCATGTTGTTCACGTGTGTTTGTGCAGACGTTTCCCCAGCACTCAGGCCACCTATATGCTTCATCATTCAGTTTTTTGTTTGAAGCTGTAGTGAAAGAATCTCATGTGATTTTCATTGCTAATATTATGCTTTTGTACCTGTTGTGAGTGTATGTGTGTGTATAACAAAGTATATTCACCATGGTTCCTAAAAAGTGTAGTGAGGAAAATAAAAGTAAGAGAAAAGCTTTTAGAGCTACAATTGAAGTTAAAATATCTTATCCCTAAGCATGAGAGTGATACATGTGCGGCTGATCTTGCTACTATGTTCAGGATACCTAAATCCACTGTCAGTGCAACTTTGAAAAATAAAGACGCTATGGCTAACAAACATATGAAAAAAGGCTCATCATCCCTAATCATCAGAGAAATGCAAATCAAAACTACCCTGAGGTATATGGCCCACATCACAAAGTCTCAAAGCCGCAGATGCTGGGATGATGTGGAGGGAGGGGAACACTTTTACACTGCTGGTGGGATTGCAAACTAATACAGCATTTTGGAAGGAAATATGAAGTATCCTCTTTTTGAAGTATCCTCAAAGAACTCAAATTAGACATCCCATTTGATCCTGCAATCTCATTACTAGGCATCTACCCAGAAGGAAAAAAAAAAAAACCTTTTATCATAAGAACATTTACACTAGACTATTTATTACAGCTCAATTTACAGTTGCCACGTTATGAAAACAATCTAAATGTCCACCAACCCAGGAATGGATTAATAGCTATAGTATATGTATACCATGGAATACTATTCAGCCACTAAAAAAGATGGAGAGTTTACATCTTTTGTAACAACCTGGATGGAGGTGGAACACATTCTACTCAGCAAAGCATCACAAGATTAGAGAAGCAATAATCCAGTGTACTTTATTCTAATATGAAGGCAGTAGATGAGCAAAAACAAGGGGGGTGCAGGGGAATGAGCAACTGGGGAGAAGGGAGGAGGAAGGCACATGGGGGTCATAGTGTATGGCACATCTCTTAGGGCAGGACACAATTATAAGAGGGACTTTATCTCAAAAATGAGATCAGTATAATCCAATTCTTTGTACCCTCAGTGAATCTCAAACAATAAAAAAGTAATTAATTCATTAAAATATAATTATAATAAAAAAAGAAAAAGAAAGAAGCCATCAAAGCAGATGATGTGGCAAAAGAGGTGATGGAGACGTATAGAAGAGATGGGAAAACTCCTCTTGGTTTGGATTAATGAAAAAGAGCTGGTTAGTGATGTGATTTCTGGGATGACCATTTGTGAGAAAGTCAAGGTCCTCCAGGATGATTTAGTGAAAGATATGCCTGATACTAGTGCTCAAAGGAGGAGCCTGAAGCCAGTAGTGGGACTGTGATCCATAGTGTTGTTCTTAATAGAGACGCTATCAGTTCTGATTCCATAACAGCAGAAAAGTTTGCAAAGGAGTTTAAGGAGTTCATGAACAGTGAGGGGTATGTTTCAAACCAAGCGATCAATTGTGATGAAAGAGGCCTTTATATTTTTAGGCTTTTATATTTTTAATTTTATTAATTTATATTTTCATTCAAATATTATTATTTTTTAGTATTTTATCTTAAAATCCAGTGTATTTACTGTTAAAATAATTTTGAAAAATTGAGTTTGTGGGACCCAGGAATGAATTAATCCAATTTCTATTATTTTAAAGGGGAAAAATTATCTTGGAACTAGAATAATTTGGAACTCAAATGGGGTTCTGGAACAAATTAAGTTCAGCTCCCAATGTATCACTGTATATTCTGCAAAGCAGAGGACTTAATAGGTATCTAATAAATACCTATGAATTCCCAGGAATTAATATAAATTAAAAATATTTTATTTTATTTACCTTTCTACCTATTTCCCCATGACTTCGACCTGCAAAGCAAGTACCAGTATGTAAAATTCAGAGAAGGGTTGTTTTCAATAAATATAATATATATATTTCATATGTAGCTTATAAAGTTGAACATAAATTCATGTAAATATGCTGACACAAGTTTTGTTTATATTTTCAAGGTCATTAACAAATACTGATCTCATATTATTTTCAGAAAAGACATTTTTTTCATGCCTAAATGAATCTGTTCATTATCTTGAACATTTCTATTCACTTAATATTTTTCCATAAGGAATTTCTGACTTTATAACTACTAAACAGCTCAGAGAGTAACTTTGTCAGAAAGGAAGGGCTGCGGAAAGCACTGGGTTGAGGAAAAGGAAGAAATGTTGATTGACAAAACTTAGGGAATATAATGTTTTATATTATGATTCTTTAAAAAGTAATTCCTTGGGGTTCTCATTAATCAAATTATAGGAGTTGAAGGGATGATAACAAGAGACTGCTTCAACAATCCAGTTCCCAAGGTTAGCTGCTGAGAAATGTGATTTATTTATTCCTTTTCATCTGCAGCTACCTACTTCCCTGAGGAATTTCTCCGGGTGAGGAATCTTCTCTTACTTTAAAAACATTCTCTTTCTCACTTTACTCTGCATATTTAGGGAAACTCTTGCAGAGATCATTCCCATTAGCCTGAGAAAAGTGGTTTTGACCTCAAATGTTTCTTTTTCCTAGCACTATCTATGAGCTCAGGAATAGAAAATTAAAAGGATAGTTTTAACAGTAAAAGGCAGGAACATAGTCCTGTTCTCACGTCTACTTGCATTTCTATGGACAGGCTGAGCTTTGAGATTGGTAATGCCTATAGACAGAAAGCTTCAAGGCTGGTTTGAGGAAATTAGATATTTCAGTGCAGCTTTTGGCCTTTTAAAAATAAAATATTTTAGTTAACTTGAATTCAAAACCTGCTCCTCAATGACATTTTCTTTTTAAATATTCATCAAAAAATAATCTTGTTCTCAATGAGTTGGGCTATCCAATTATATTCAAAGTTTAATTGCCTATTATCTATCATTAAATAAAGTATCCCATTGATACTCATCCTGAAGGACAACACATAAAGTTGCCCCTGTGAAAAGCATCTCAACTGCAAATCCTACCTTCATTTGTAATATTTGTTCCTGTGATCTTTGATTTGGGGGGGTTATACAAAACCCTTTAATTTTTTTTTTTTTAGAGTGTTATATTAGAACAGAGAGATGCAATTTCATCTACCCTAGAGGAAAGGATATCTGTCTAACTCTATGACATGTGTTTAAGGTCCCCCCAAGAATTGAGAGTGCTCCCCGGAGAACATGTCCGAAGGTCTTAAAATGTGTTCGTGTTGTCTGGAAACACAGAAAGAGAAATCCTTAAACTTTGTTTTATTAAAATACTGACCCATACTAGTCTGTTAAACTTCTATGATTCCTTCACTATATTTTGTTTCTTTGACTGCTTTTATAGACTTTCAGATGTACCACAGATATCGCAAGCAACCAATTCAGACCTCTCCTTTTTGGCCACATAAAAGAGGAGCCCAAATTCAATTTGTAATCTCTAGAATTAAAACTAGCAAAGATGAAAAGAGCTAGACATCCAGAACATTTTGGTGGAGACCACAACTAAAACATTCTAGACTACTTATGAACGCCAAGGTCTTTAATCCCAACTTATAGAAAGGACCAAAAGAATTTTTGTTAGGACAGGTGTATATATACAGTCATGTAATTTGTCTCTGGAAATGGCAATTATGATACTCTATTTAATAAGTGTTTTGTTTCATTTTGAGCAGATATTTTGACCACTCTTCCCAAACAATACATTCTCTTTTATTTAGGGGACATTAATAGTTAATTTAATTCCTTACCAATAAGTCACCATTCCTTTTTCTGAGTTCAGGCTTTGTGATTTGTAAACCATCTAGTATTAGGTTTTTCATTACAATCACATAAATAATTGATCCAGAACTTTCCAGTGATGAAGGCAGGTTGAGTAGACCTTCAGTTCCTTGGTTCCAAACATTTAATACACAATGTATGTAACTTAAGAACAAATCTATAAAATCTATATCAAGCTCAAAAACAAGAAAGAGAGTTCTGTAGTTGGCAGAAATGGGAACTGAAAACCACAAAAGTGAGTATAAGTTAAAGTTGAGAAGTGAGACGAGGGCTTCAGCACTCAATCTTCAACTAGTTCTGCAGCCACTGTTGGTGGAGAACTTGCACTGTGATTCCCGAAATAACCCAAAGCCAAAGATAGGAGGCTGTCCCATCTAAAACAGAAAACTCTGCCCCCTCACTCTGGGGCTGACCGTGGAATCTGACTCCCCTCCTGGGTTTCAGGAAAAAGAAAGTGATTGTGACATATGTGGAACCCCAAGACTACTCTCCGTGCATGAGGTCCAATTCTCAGTACTAATGTGTTGGGAGATCCCAGGAGATGTAGCTAGTGTAAAAGATGCTGGCATAGAAATTCCTATCCAAGAAGACAGAGGGAGAAGGCAACTCCCAGGGAAGATGATCTTACCCATAAAAACACAAAGCACTAGAAGAAACTGACAATGTGATAGTTGACGGACCAATGAAACTTAGGACAGATTTTACTCCCAAAGGAATGGTAACAATACTAAATTTGTTAACCTGTCCAAAGAGGAGAAAGGGACAGAAGCAAAGCAGGACATTGTGGGAAAAAAGGACAAGCAAACTCTAGAAGGAGTCTAGAAATCAAACACTGTTATTAAATTAATAAACTAATCAAGTTGTGTTCTGAACAATTCAAAAAAGAGAATTAGTCATTTGTAAAATAAACTTGAATCAATGACTGTGAATGCAGTGCAGAGACATGGAGAAGCAATAAAGTGATCAAATTGGGGAAGAGGTGAGATCAAAAAACGGTATGAAGACCAATAACAGTGTAAGGTCAATGACCCGAAAAAAGGACAATTTAGTTAACCTGTTAATAACAACAAATTGTATCACCAATTCTGTGCGCTGGTCCTTGAGGGCTCCACTTCAAGTGGAACTTGCTGGTCTCTAAAGCTAGTTGCATGATTCAGGCTCCCAGAGGTTTTCCCACACACAGTTACTTAGCTCTTCTACTAGTGCTATTTCAGTCTCTCTAATTAATATTTTAATTTCAAATCTGTAAGTTTGGTTTAAAAAATGCACAGGCAAAAATTTACCCTTCTCTTAAATTTGCTTAAGAGAGACTTCCTCTGGCTGTCTTAAACACATCCTAGAAAGCAAACTCAGGGCTGAATTAAATTGCTTGCCCTACTGTTACAACTCTCAGAATACTATATGATCTGATTCAAAGTTAGCAAACATTTATCTTGCATAAAGAGACTTTTAATGTAAATCAGTTCCCCAATTTCTGACTATTCAATGTAGACAGGCAGTCCCTCGGTTACGAACGCGATAGGTTCTGCTGGTTTGTTCTTAAGTTGAATTTGTATGTAAGTTGGACCAGGTACATTTACCTGTTATGTGTCATGGCCTCCATTTGTAAGTATGAGTTGGATGAGTCAGCTGGATGTCTGTAACTCAGGGAGTTACTGCGTGTATTTTCCTCTAGTCAGTAAAAGTCAAAATTTCTATATACGTACTGATTTCTCACTGAAAAATTTCTGGGCCTCAGACTCCTGTCTTTCAAGAACACCCAAAACATGGAATCAGATGGCCACATGAGGAAGGACCTGGGCCAAGTATTTGAAGGGCATATTCAAAGAAGCCAAGAGTCAGCATCTGGAATGTGTGAGTCTCCTCTCCAGGAGGAGGCAAGATGCCTACCAAGGGATGTCCATATGCCAGGAAAGTCTACATTGGAAGCAAGAGGACTGGTTTTGGATGCACTGTAATACCTTTATATGATAAAAATCTAGTAGCAAAAAGACAGAAACAACAATTCTCATGACCTGTGGACTGGTCACTATGATCTAAATAATATTTGGCAAACCTAGCCAACTTATACCAAATTCTCTTTCTTTGGCAATAGTAGGCATAACGGACCATTGATGCATTACTCCCCCAATTCCAATATAGATAATCTTTGGAGGAATCAAAGTGGTAGACCAGTTAAGGTTTATCTTACAGGGGTACAAGGGAATCTCTCTAAGAGTAGAATGAGAACGTTTTAAAACAATAACTGAGAAAATGACATGAAGGCTGTGTTGATCAGTTTGATGGAAGTATTTTGGATTGCACGTGAAAACCCCACACTGTACCCTAGAAGTGCATTAATGTACATAGTTACCATTCAATAAAATAAATAAATAAATAAATAAAATAAAAAATTAACCCAGTCCTACCATTTCTCACAGCTAACTGGAATGCGAAGTTCACTTATGTTTAATGTAATCGGGTAATGGAGTTCAAGTCTACCACCCTGCTCTTTGCTTTCTTTGTTCCTTCAATGTTTCATTCATCTGTTGCTCCTTTCCTGGGGTATTTTGAGTAAATTCAAGTAAATTTTCATGCCTTTGAGGCACTACTTAAAAACATTTTTCATACAGCTTAACTGTGCAACTTGAACTCTCTGATTCTATTTAGAGTCAATATTGTCCTTCTTTATATAACCCATCCCAGGCCTCACGCTCCTCTGGGGTTCCTAGTCACTTCTCACTTCCCACTTCACAAATGTGCCACATTACAATGATGCAATTCAAGTTAAACCCATCACTGGTGCTATTTTTGTCTTATTTTAGTTTTAATCTGTTATAGACTCTAATTTACAATGTTATCATTTTATTCTTCACACCAGGGATTGATGGGCAGACTTTATCATAAAGGGCCAGATAGTAAATATTTTAGGCTGAAGCCATCAGGTCGCTGTTGCAAATACTCCCCTCCGCTGTTAGAGCAATAAAGCAACCTCAGACGATACATAAACAAGTGGGGAAGGCTGTGCTCCAGTTGAGTTTTATCTCAGAAACAGTCGGCTGGCTGCAGGCTGTAATTTGCTGACTGTGGTTTATACAGATGTTTATTAGAGAAATAGCAAGAAAGAAGGAACAGAGTCTTTTTTTTGTGTGTCTTTACCCACCTGTTTTCTATATCTGAGTCTCTTTATTTCCTTTTAAAGATTCTGGTTTCCATTGATAACCGTTCCCTTCAGTATAAAGATTATTCTTCACCATATTTTTGTGGTACAGTATTGCAGATTACCAATTCTCTAGCTTTTATTTTTGAGAAACCATGTATTTATTTGACACTAATTTAAAAGTATGTTTTACTAGATATAAAATTATGCACTGACAGTATTTTTAAGAGATATGTAAAGATTTAAAGAAAATATTCCATTGTTTTTTAGTCTGTTTTTAACGAGAAGGTAATTGTTTATATATATATAGCATCAGAATATCATTTTTATTCTGGATGCTTTGAAATTTTCTCTTTTCTTTGGTTTTCTACAATAAGATTATGGTGTGTCCACCATTATCTATGGTGCAATTTTTTTTTTTTTTTTTTTTTTTTACTGTATTTTACTTGCCTGTGTAACATGAAATGCTTGGATTTGTCAGTTTAAGTATTTTGTATGTTGGGGAGAAAAAGTCAGTTGTTTCTTCTAGATACTCATTTATCTGCCACAGTCTTACTCTATATTTTTAGAATTTCAATTATCTTTGTTTCAGACCATTCTATATTATCTCCCAGACTCTTTGATTTCTTTTTCATTATTCTTCCTTCTTTTTTTAATCTGTCAGAATATGTCCGCTCTTTCAAATGTCTTCAATTTCACTGGTCCCTCTGCCTTTTCTAATATGATGTTTAATTCATCCAAGTAATTTTAATTTCAATTATTTTATAGTCTTAGATATCAGAATTTTCATTTGCTTCTTTTTTTTAGAGTTTTGTTTATCTTCTGAAATTTCTTACTTATTTGCTCATAAATGCTTCATTTTTCTTTAATATTTGAAAATATCTTCCTTTAATACTTTATAAGTATTTATAATCACTATTTTAAGCTTTTGCTAAGTCCGACATTTGTTTGGAATGTTTGTTTTTAATAAAATACTGTTATTTTTGACTATGGGTAAAATGTTCCTATTTTCATTTATGCCAGGTTATTTTTTATTGTTTAATGAACATCATGAATAATACAGATAAGTGGACTTTGCTGTCTTTCATTCTCTAAAGAGTGATGGGTTTTATTTTAATAAGCAATCCTGTTACTTGCTGACTACCTTATCCTGTTGTGTGCAAGATTTTTGCATTTTATGAAACAGACTGGGGCAGAAAAAGGTGTTTCTTAAACTCTTCTCACTTGGTGAGACTCAGCCTCCAGATTCTGCCTCCCCATGATCTGACCAGAGTGCAGGTAAGTCTTGCTCAGGGCGTAACCTTTACTCACAAGCACGGTTCTTATCCCTACTGCTCAATCATTGTGGTGCTTCCTCAGGACGTTTAGAATCCTGAGAGGTGTATCTTACCCTGTTGAGCTCAAATTCAAGCTTCCTACAGCAGTCCTTGATCTCTATTACTTTCCTGTTCTCAACCCCATATGGCCCACAGGGGCAAACCAAGTATTTCCATCTTGTCCATGTGTAGCCTAAGTTTTAGGTATGGGGTCCACATAAATTCCTATGACCCTTTGCTCTACAGCTCTTTCCTCTACAGTGCTTTGGCCTACACACAGAGTTTTTGTCATGTCAAATTTTATTTCCTCAGCTCAGCCAAAACTTCATGTTCTGCTTGAGTTCCAGCTCACTATGTTGGATTGGGTAAATGCTCTCAGACAGGGAGCAAGACTGATAATGGGGCTGATGTTATATGCCTTATAGTCTTGCCCTTGACTTTCACTCCTGAAAACTGTAACCTCATAGAGTTTGTCCAATTTTCTGGTTGTTTATAATAGAAAGGATGGTCTTGTTAGTATTTCTCAGACAAATTTGAAGATTTTAGCTATGCTACATCATAATAATCAAAGGATTTTAAGGAAAATATGAGTTGTACAATGCACATATTTTAAAGACATGGTTAACATATGTGGTTAAATAATTGATGTTCAAATTAGAATTTAAAAAATCAGTATTAAAAAAACAACAATAATGGGCTGCAATACAGATGAAGTGAGTCAAAAAATAGACAAAAAACTTTAAAACTGTAATTTAAGTGATGTTTTAAATTTAATTTGAATGAACATTTTTTACACATGGGATTTAAACTTTTAAATTTTCTTTCCTTCCTGTAGTTTCATTCATTCTCTCTCTCATTTTCTCATTCAACAAGTATCTATTTAATAGTGTGCTATGTAGCAGGAGCTCTGACAGGGTTTGGTTGGGGGGAGGGTCTAGGCACTAAAGTCAAAATAAAATAATCTTATTGTCTGTTCTTTACACCGATACTACCAATTTTTATAGCAAATATCTAAATTTGGTACATTCTTCTTTGTTTACTCACTGAAAATAATCCACTGATGTACATACATGGAAAACATTACCTTTTAAAAGGTGTCTAGACTTCTAAACAAATTAATGCATTTGCCTGTGCACTTATATTGCATTAGAATTGTTGCCTACATGTCAGCAAATAAAAGCCTAACAAGCTGGAGTAACACATAGCTGAGTAGTTCATAAGAAAAATCTTAATGGGACGAAATATTCATTCAGCAAATGGACTGAGGTTTTCTTCCAAGGAACATGAATTAAAATGTAGAGACAGTCAACAAGCAGCTATGGAATTTCTAAGTTTGATAATATTCTGAAGATTTAGTCTCTATAAAAGATAAAAAGAGAGACCTGCAGTACAAGAAAGAACTAGTCACACAAACACCTTCAGAGAAGACTCATCTACAACTGTGGTTTCCTCTTTACCCCTGAACTCCTCCAGCCACCTCACACCCTGGGCTGGGGAGACCACAGGCAGTAGGGGGAAGTGCTGACTGCTGCCGTCCAGGACTCTCTACTGTGATGGACAGGTCACCGGAAAGATGGCTCCTATGTCACAGGAGCATCAACTGGAGTCCCAATACCAAATTATTATGAATACATTTTCAATGTTACTCATTTACAAAACAATGAGTTTAAATCTTTACTCATCTTTCCTTCTTTCCCACACCCCATTCTTTTCTTCTGGATTCATTCTTTTCTTACTGGATTTTAATCACCACAAATTCTTTGTAAAATATTCTTTGTGATATCAACTTGTGAAATAGGGAAGCTGTGTCCCTGTTTTTAGGGAGACACATTTTATGTGTCTATCTTTACGGTGTCCTCACAATTACATGTACGTTTGTCTGCATGCAAATTTCTCTGTTCAAGACCCCTCTTTAATACTTTGCGTATATTACTTCCTTATCTTTGATACTCCATTATCCTTTAATACTTTGTGTATATTACTCCATTATCTTTCTGCAGGTAAAGATGCAGGAAACCGGATGCCAATATAATTCTAAATCCCACATATTATAAATTATTGGCTGTCTCTTTGTAGACACTTTTTAAATATTTTCCCTCCTTGACGTTCCTAAATAGTATGAAAATTTATTAGAGAATAAAGACTTCCCCCCACCTCAATCAATCATTTCTGTTACTCTCTGGCCCCCTTCCTCCAGGTCTAGCTATTTTTCTTTCTAATTCAAAAGAAATTAGTATTTTTTTTTTAAATTTCCCTTTATTTCTTCACTTGATCTTATATTTCCTGCTGAGATTTCTGGTAAGCAGATATTTATACTGTGGATTCTGCCCTTCACATCTCTTAAAATTTCCCTTCTCATCTGTGTCCTCTAAGAGAAGCGTTCCTCACCTTGGTCACCCGGGCTACGTATGTTCGATAGATCTAATCTAGTAATTCAGCTCTTATTTCATCAACTTAATTGCGAGGACACAGTAAAGCTTTATACCCACAATTGTTTTTATACTCACTGTCACCACTTGGGTTTTTGTCACTGCTATTTTTCTTTCTTTATATTTCTTATATTGTTCCTGCTTTCCTTGAAGATGAAATTTTGTGTATTTACAAATCTTAACTCTCTGCTTCTTATTATTCCTATCTAACCTGGACTAGATTATTCAGTTGTCTTCTTTCCTTCATAACAGTGTGGCACCTGATCTTGCATCTTGTATTCCTGCACCCCTAGATGCTCTGTCTAGGATCGCTGATCAGACAGAAGATATCCCAGGCCCCTGTTTGTGCTCCTCAGGCAAAGGTAAAGGATGCTTCAGGACAGAGGGATTCTGGTTGCAGAGGGAACAAAAAACTGGGGAACCTCTGTAAATTGATCACCCAGGGGACTGTAACAAACTGGACAACATACAGAGGTGGCCAACATGAGGAAGGAGGCCTACTGTCGGATACGTACATGTCCTTTACATGAGGAAGGAGGCCTACTGTCTGATACGTGCATGTCCTTTACATGAGGAAGGAGGCCTCCTGTCTGATACGTGCATGTCCTTTACATGAGGAAGGAGGCCTACTGTCTGAGACGTACTTGTCCTTTACTTTCTGCCTATGAGAACCAGGTCAAACTACGGATGTGCTCAGTGTAGGGAGGCGGTCAACTATATAGATTCTATTGCCTATTACTGTGCAATTTGATCTAACTGGAGGTAGTAAACACCAGAGATTGTCTCCTTATTTTGCTGAAATAAAAATAGCCAACTTCATCACTATCTCCATTCGAATTAAGAGAAACTTCTGCGTAATTTTATAGGCACATGCCCTATTTTAACTATTAAAAGACTTACCTTAAAAATAACTCAGTAGAAGCTCTGTCTACAGCAGTACAACTGTGTCGTGTTCCACTGGTTTACAAAATGGTTTCCTTCTGAAAGTGACATAGGCCTGAGATTTCTGGGTCATATATTTATAAACGTAAATCTTCGAAGTCTTACCTGTAACAAGAAAGCTGCACCTCCCGGCTCCAGCTTCATTTATGATGCTACAATTATAGACACCATAGTTTTCATTGGAAAGACTCTTCACTGGATACTCTGTGTACTCCTGAGAGTCAAACTGACCCGTCCGTAATAATTTATTGCCCAAACGCCACTCATAGGTCAGCACCCGTATAGGGTAGGCTCTCAGCACTCTGCAGCTCATAGTGACGCTTCTGTCCTGTCCTTGGCGGATCTCCAGAAATGCAGGTTCCACGGCAGGGGGATCTGCAGAAAAGAAACGTTAAAACACATGAAAGGTGTGACCTGCAAGAAGGCAAAGGCTGTTCCTATAATGAGAAGCTACTTTGGAGAACACAGGCGGCACTGGGGAAGGAGTGTAACAGGTGGGTGGAGAATCTATTTAGACCCCCCAACTTCAGTTTGTGTTAGAAAATGTGATGTCCTGAGTGTGGGCAGCGAACAAGCCTCACTGCTTCACAAACGCATCAAACGCATTTTCGGGTAAAACTAGCAGAATCATTTTTTTCTTCCTAGCTGCTTACTAGGAAAAATTGCCATGACTGTGTTCATTTATCCCATCAACATCCGTATGACGTTCTGTATATGAAATATGGAGGAAGCTGGAGTTCCAAATTACTATGAGAATTTGAAACAGATCGTGCTGTTGATTCAAATCAGTGAATTCGAATTATTCCCACATGAGGTTCAGTCCTTGGGGTTCTGGGTACCCATTATTTAATAAAGTAGGTTATATAAATGTATTTTCTAAATTATTTGGTCTAATCTTCTTTGGCTTCCCGTCATAATATCCATGTGTAAACTTTAAAAACACTTTTCCATTTGTTTTTCATAATATACCAGTCTATGTTCCCATTGCCAGTAGGTTGACTGTTTCTTCTTCTTTCAGCAAATATTTTTAAATTACTTTATTCATTCTAGTATTATTCTTTGTCTCCCCCCCTCACTCCGGTCCCCCCCTTTTTTTTCTGGTTTTTGGCTTCTCTCTTAGAAGTGGTAAGAATTTTTTTAAGTGTACAAGAAGATGATTCCTACATTCATTTTCTTCATGATCTAACACAGGAGGCAGCCATTAAAAAGGTAAATTACAAAACTGAAGTAAGATAAGTAATTTCAGGGTAGCAATAAACAGAAGAGAGTGACAGTGCCAGGACTGAGTAGACGAGGCATCTCAAGAAAGGTAACCTAGAGCTAGGTGGTCTAGGAAACCGTCAGAGGGTCGCAGACAGAGCAAGGATTCCAGGGAGAGAACCCAGATATGCAAAGGTAAGGTGAAGCTGGAGAGGAGAAAGTGTTCGGAGAAACACAGAAGAGTTAGTGTACTTAGTTAGTGTACGGAGTTAGTGTACTGGGTTAGCATATGGGGTTAGTATACTGGGTTAACACATGGGGTTAGCATATGGGGTTAGCACACTGGGTTAGCATATGGGGTTAGTGTACTGGGTTAGTATACGGAGTTAGCATACTGGGTTAGCACATTGGGTTACCATACTGGGTTAGTGTACAGGGTTAGCATACTGGGTTAGCATACTGATGAACAGAGTCCCTGAGAGCTGGGGTAGCAAGGAAGGAAGATGAAGGAAAGGCAGAAACTCCATTCATAGATACTTAACTGTCATGCTGTGAAGCTTGAATTTAATCCTGATAATAGGTGGGAGGTCTTTTTAAATTTTAAAATAAAGAATTTACATGTTCAAATTAATTTTTGTAACAGATAGGAGACACATAAAGCACAGAGTAAAGACACAAGTTATAGAATAAAATGACATCATTGATAAAAGCCTGACCAAAGGTAAGGTCAGCAGGACCAGCAATGACACCTTAGGGAAAGGGGCAGATAAAGATGGATACATTGATTTTGTGCACCCAAGAATCACATACCTGGTAGCAAAGTGTTTCTTCTTTACAAAACATACGTGTTATGGTTTATTATCTTTTTGCTTTTGATCTTTTGCTTAACTAGATTATGGTCTGAGAAAATAATCCATGTGTTTTTAATCCCCTGAAAGAGCTGACACTCGCTGTATGGGACAACACATGATAGATTTCTGTCCTGGGTGTGCTTGCAATAAGGAAGAGTTTGGGAGCATGACAGGCTTCAAGTCTGATAGTTGAGGTGTCCTCATTGTCCATAGTTCTTCCTGTGTTTATCTTTTTCCCTACTTACTCTAATTGGATTAATGTAGGAGCATCTATAAAACCTTCCTAAAAGTGTATAAGTGTATTAGTTTTTTTCTCAACTATTCTTATAGTCCTACCTCATTTTTGCTTCAGCAAATTGAGTCTATGTTATTAATATTAAATATATATCAATTTAAAATTGCTTTATAGTGTTCATGAATTAAAGCTTTCACCACCATAAACTAGTATCTTTTACTGCTAGTTATGGCTTACTTTTTATTTATTTATTTATTTATTTATTTATTTATTTATTTATTTATTTATTTTTTATTAATTGATAGCTGTATACATTAATGCAAACATGGGGTACATTGTACTGTTTTCATATACAATTTGAAATACTTTCATCAAGCTGATTAACATAAATTTCATGTCATTTGCTTAGTCATTGTATCAAAACATTTATATTCTAGTTCTAGAAAAGTTCACTTGTACCTTTGTTAGACAGATATATAGGTGATCTTTCCGGTCACCCTCCCACCACCCAACCGCCCTTCTCCCCTCCCCTTCCC
>CAUYQV010016955.1:0-10784 GCA_963574575.1 Galagoides demidoff | reverse complement strand
TGTGGTCCCAGCTACTTGGGAGGCGGAGGCAGGAGACTCGCTTGAGCCCAGGAGTTGGAGGTTGCTATGAGCTGTGATGCCATGGCACTCTACCCAGGGGGATAGCTTGAGGCTCCGTCTCAAAAAAAAAAAAAAAAGCATCCTCCTGATGCCTAAAGTCTACCTCTGTAGCCAAGTTCAGAGATTCATTCATTGTCTGTGAAACCCCCAGCTTTCTAAAGGGGTCACACATTTTGCTCAAGAGACCACCTGAGAATGTGCCCAACTGGCAGAAGCGAGGGAGAAATAAACTGCAAGTTCAGGGCCAAGTTCAGGAGCACTGAGCACATTTTCTTCCCCCTATCTAGAAAGAATGACTTTCCTACATTTAGATCTGGCTGCTCGGAAGAGGTGCCAAATCTGAAATCCCCCCCCCCACCCCCCGTTCTGCGAGGAAATTATTTCCCTCTACTTAAACAAAAGAATAAACTCTCTATGGCTGGAGCTTGTGTTTGCTCTGGAAGGGAAAGGCTGGTTCTGTGATGGTCCCAGGCTCATCTCATCCTTAGGATACTTGGAAGGCAGTTCCTCCCAGTCCTTGAGAAGGGATAATACCTCACCTTTAAAATCCAATCTGCCAGACAAACCATGAAAAACCCTTTCCTTGTTTCTTCCTGCACTGGAAAGGAATGTAAAACAAAACTCAAAAAAAAAAAAAAGGAAATCATTATTAGCCACAGAAAACCCATCACACCTGAACAATGGTCAAAGTCCGAAAGCCAAGATTTCTGGTCTGCTCGTAAGAGCGGCATTATCCGGGATCCCTTTCTCTAGGGCAGTGATTTTCAACTGGTGGACCCTGAGAGGCTCGTGTCCTGCAAATACTTTTAAAGATCATTAATTATTTTTGAAAGAAATCCAAAGCACAATAAGTATATTGATTTTGTTTGTTTGTTTTGTTTTATTTTGTTGTTTGCAGTTTTTGGCCAGGCTGGGTTTGAACTCACCAGCTCCGGTATATGGGGCCGGCACCCTACTCCTTTGAGCCACAGGCACCGCCCAGTATGTTGGTTTTTATACTCTTTTTTTGATCAACATAATTTAAGTGTGCCTTGAAAGTTTAACTATAGGTTCAAGTGTGCAGTGAGATTAAAAAGGTTGAAAAACCCTGGTCTAGGGTGGCGTGCGCCATGCCGGTGGGCACAGCCTTGCTCCCCCTGGCTCCCGTTATCTCCGCTCACAGCCAGCAGGACGGGCTCCGCTGTCCCCCAGCCCTGTAAGGGTGTGACTCGCCTCGCTACGTGACTAAAGGATAGAATCCTTATGCCAAGTCCCCAGTCCCCACTGGATGGGGCCTCCTGGCCTGTGAGCACAGAGGACCCCATTCCCCGGATTTCAGAGCGGTGCCGTTTGGCCCTGCTGAGCCCCACTGAAGAAGGGGGTTCATCTGAGCCCAGGATGCACAGCACCCGGTCCAGTCGCCTCTGTGGTCTGAATTCCTCCTTGTCCTCAGAGGCAGCGCCCTCCCGCAGAGCTGGAGCTCACGGAGCACACGTCCTAAGTGGTGGTGGAGCGCACAGAGCACGCGCAGGAAGGATTAACCGCAGGGGGCAGGATGAGCGTTCGTCTGGGTTTCAGCCTGGGAACAGCACTAGAAGATACAGAAAATGGGATGAGAAACTTGAAATCCCACCGGGAACCTGGGAGGTAACTTGAGGAGACTCAGCAGAGAGTAACTCACCAAGTGACGGGGTGAGCAACCAGAGCTTCTGAGTCTGTGAACTTCACAAAAGGGTTCAGAAAATAACCAGAGAGGACAAGCCAGAAAGGGGGAAACACGGAGCAGGAGCAGGGGTGGGGGTTGCCAGCCAAGGATAGGAGGCAACTGTGACCAGCAGAAACCCAGAGGCGGCCTGAAGGGCAAAAGCATCACCAGGACAGGTGCCCGACGCCGCCCGGCAGGTGGCGCGCCCCTCCCTGCTGCCCAAGGGGACGCCACACAGAGGGCGCTTTATTCAGTTACTGCCAAATCACGAGTATCCCAACAGGGAGTCGAGGGGAGGGCCCCCAGCTGGTAGGATGTAAATGGGGCCCACAAACTCAAGACGCTGAGCGGCCTCTCCATCCAGCACAGCCAGGGTGGGAATTAGGAGAGCAGGACGCGCAGGGCGCACGTGGGACCCGACTACACTAGTTTATGAAAATGGAAACCGGAACAGAAGAACTGCGGAGACTGTGAGGACAGGCAACTCCAGGCTTCTGTCCCAGGGAGGGAAGGAGACATGGCCCACTGTCCCCACGTGACTGACGTGACAGCCGCAGTAAAGTGGTGCTGGTGGAATCAGATGTCTGTACCTTCAGCCACAAACAGCACGCTGGCTTTTCTTGATTCTCCGTGAACACTTGGACCTCCTAAGTGGTGGTGGGTCTCTCACTCCCCGAAAGACTTGGCAACACAATTTCTTCACATCTGTCCACCCCTCCTCCTCTCCAGCTTTCCACTATCCTGTCTTCCTCATCACCTGAGTATCTCCTGCCCTAAAGCCTTGTTTTAATTGAGGGCTTCTGTCTGTCTAGGGAGTGTTTAAAAAAATATATGTGTGCCAAATCCCATGCCCAGACCAATAAGAAGCTCTGGGAGTGCAGCCCGGCAGGCTATGTTTTAGACATGCGCAGATGAGGCCTGGGTGCCGTCAGCATTGACAGCCACTGGCCAAGTTCCTGCAGGACAGAATCCTTCCTAGCCGGACGAGTCAGTCTAAGCAGCCAGTGCCTGGGTGGCTGGGAAGGTCCTTGCTGGTCCTTCTGGTTGCTGCCCTATGTTTCTGCAGACACCCCTTTACGTTATCTTCTCCAACCTCCGTAACCTCCTGGAGACTGAACAAATCTCTGTTTGGTAACCCCTAGTCTGAGAAAGTCACCCTATCCCATAATGCAAAATGCCGTAGGCTCTTTCTAGCCTATCAGCCTGACCCAGAGCACTTGCTGGGATTCCCACGGGGTAAATCTCTGCCTTGGCCTGAGAGTGGTGCTGAAGGCTGTTCAGGTCTCAGAGAGCTGAAGAGCAGTAGTGTTCTACTAAAGACCCAGGTGTTAAGCTGCCAGCTACTCCCGAGTTGTCAAGGTGGGCGGGGGACAGCAGAACTGGACCCATGGCAGTATCCCCCCTCAGGGACTCCCTGGAGTTCAGGCCTTAGCCTTCTCTAGCTTCTCAAAACGTTCCAGAGAGTAGATTAGCAAGTACAAACCTTCTTGAACTTGAAGGTCACTTGGGAATCTGTTACATCCTTCTCCACAGGGGCAGGGTTCAAGGACATCTATTTCTAACTGGACTTCAAGTCTTGTTCATCAGCACGGAGCCTATGGGGGGAGCCTAAGCTTTGGTGGTGGCTGACCCTCCAGTCTCAGGAAAGCTTACCTTTACAGGTGGCCTGTTTAGGAAATGCTCCCTAATACTGAGGGTCCCAGGCACTGGGGGTGTACGCAAGGCACTAGGAACGGGCAGGGACTCACAGATGAAGTGTGGGGGGTGGGGTGGGGGTGAACTCCCTGTTTATGTTCCTGGGAGTCTCAGAATCAGGTGTGAACATCCTCGTGCTTAGAAGCCAGCACCCTGGTTCAGAAACTTCCCCATCCATTCAGTGCTTGCAGAATAGGAAAGAGTGATCTAAAATTTTCATATGTTAGATTTAAGGTGATCCATAGTCCAGGCAGGACAGGCCAATGAGCTGTGGACAAAAAGGAATTCCAAGGCTACATGAACATGAACAGGAGACGACCATGTAGCTAGGGAGTTTCCCTTCACAAAGACGCTCTATAAAAAGTCAGTTTTCCATGTGCTCGAACCCAGTGAAACTCTAGCCCTGCTAATTTAACTTGTGTGGACTTCAGTCAGCCTGGGATTTTGGTGGTAATGTAGGACCAACTTCCGGGACAACTTTGCTGGATAAGGTGGCTCATCCCTTGGCCACACCGCTGACACGGCCCCATGTGACCCTGTCCATCACATTCCTACCAGGGTCAGCTCACCACCTTACACCCCTGAGCATGATCCTAAATCTTCATGCATTTACTGAATTAGCAGGGTCCCTCCGAGGGTGACACCGGGTCAGAATCACCCCAGAGTCAGACCATTGGTCACTACTCCACTTGATTGTGGTAGACTCATATCAAAAAGAAGCAAAGAATAAGAAACATCATCAAATAAAAGATTGGTTTGTGGCCAGGCGTGGTGGCTTGTGCCTGTAATCACAGCACTCTGGAATGCCAAGGGGGCAAGATCCCTTGAGCCCAGGAGCTGGAGGTTACCGTGAGCTAAGGTTGCACCACGGCACTCCAGCCTGGCCAACAGAGGGAGACCCTGTTTTTAAAAAACAATGGAAGAAAGAGATTTGTTTCCAGATTTCAAGAAGTGACTTTCTGTTCATGTTCCATGGCCAGTTCAAATGGATGGTTATAGTTCTGAGATATCGCGAGATTCACACTAATACACTCTCTAAAGATTTTCAGCATCAAAGATTGGAGCCAAAATGAGTGTCTCCTTAGTCCAGAGGTAACAAGGAGTCAACTGGAAATGTAATTCACGTGATCTGAGAGCGCTGTACCCAGGGCCGTCTGCTCTTGGAGATGGACTGACCCTGCAAATCAGTGGCCAGTACCTAAGCCTGGCCTTGTAATGTAATTCACATGATCTGGGAGTGCTGTCCTGGCCTGGAAATATAATTCACATGATCTGGGAGTGCTGTCCCCAGGGCCATCTGCTCTTGGAGGTGGACTGACCCTGCAAATCAGTGGCCAGTACCTAAGCCTGGCCTTGCTGTCACTTCTTACCCAGGCTTCAGTGAGTATGGGTTGGCAGCAAGCTGATGGAATGCCCTCCTGAGAAGCTGGTGGGAAGGGGAGCTACAGCTGTCTTCCCCCCTCACAAAGGAAGCCACATAGCCTCCGCAGCCTGGGATGGCCACCAGGCTGTTTGCCTTGGCACCACTGGTCTGCCCCCGTCTATATCCCTTCCCCTCCTCCCAGGGGGTGCAATGTCTCCGCATTACACAGGTGGTGCCTCAAATTCAGCAAGTCTAGACCCAAACCCTTCCTCTCCCCTTCTCTAGACCAGCACCTTCCTCAGATGGACGCCCCTCCTTCTATTCAGGGTACGCAGCCTCCTGTAACCTCTGAGGCCCACCCCTCCCCATATCCATTCAGTTCTGGGGCCGTGTTAATTCTGCCTCTTCCCTCCATTCCCACTGCTGCAACCTTGAATGAGGCCCTCATCCCATCCCTCTGCAAAGATCATCTCCAGCAATGCCACTCAGATCATGTCACTCGGGCATTCAGGGATGCGCTGGGCCTCAGAGCCCCACCTCATCCACCTGGCATGGTGCTCCGGGCACAGGAGTCTCAGCCCCTCTCTGCTGTACAACCCTGCCTTTCTCCAGCCAGCCACACATGTTCGCTGTTCACGGCAGGCAGGCCTATTCCTGCCTGCACTGTCCTGTTCAGGCAGGTCCCTGCTTTCTACCTTTTTTGACAGAAGTCCAAGTTTTGAGATGAGAATTAATAGCTAACACTGAACGTTTGCCCCAGGCCAGCACTGTGCAAATTGCTGTATCTTGTTTGTTCCTTCAGATGACCTAATGTCTTGGAGAGTATTATCCCATTTCACAGATAAATAAACTGGGGAAGTTATAAAGATTGTACAGTGTTCTGTAACTCGGGTTGGTAGAGCAAAACTCCTGACTCTGAGCCCACACTCTAAAGTTGCTGTAATCTATCCCCCCGGGCATTTTGTTCTTAGTCTAAATGTGCTAAACCTCCCTTCACCACCCCAGTACATTATATCTAGAGAAAGAGAAGCAGTTCTTATACACTTTTGCTCTAGACAGTGCTTGGCAGGACCCCAACATTATAATTGGCTCTTCATTTATACTGAAGGGTAAATGACTAACAGTAGCTGCCATAGGCAGCTACTAAAAATCTGGCCAATATTGCTTAAGATTGAGTACTTTGTCCTCCCTTTGCTGTCCTCAGCTGACACCCTGAGACTGTATGCTAGATTCCTATACCAGGGGCCACTCCGTCACCCACCCCTGGAAGCTCCCTAAATGACTCTTGTTGGCAGATGGCTCCGCTCTTTAATTAGCCATACAGTTACTGCTTCCCCTTATTTAATATCAGGAAGTGTCCACTTATTTCAGCCCCTTCCCCCTCTTGGCCATAGTGCCTTCCTACTATTCTTTTCCCATTTGGTACTTTTGTTTGGTCCTTTTCCCTTTAATGCATTATCAGAATCCCATCTCCACCTAGGGAACTTTGCCAAGTTGTCTGAACTCTTCATCTCCATATGTGGTAGCCCAGATCTTTCTTAAACCCTCCTTTTCCCTTATTTGGTATTAATGCACAGACTCTTGTGTGAACTATTCCCAGACCCAGCATCATTCAGAGTCAAGATACTTGCTAATCTACCAGCACTTGGAGAAGTCCTCATACTCAGTTGTCTTAGCCATGAATACCAAATGGCTAACTAGGTAATGGGTGATAACCAAACTCTCCATGCCTCGGGGGAAGGAACTGTCACATACGCTGCATGTAGGTAGGTGAGGAGATGCTGATTTGCAGGAGATGAGGGCTCCAGAACCAGCAGTGGAACCTCAGAACCTCGAAGTTTCAAAGATGCCATGTGACTATGATCCAGGACACACTCGTGACAGGTGCACTTACTCCCGAACCCAGAGAGAAGATTCTCAGATGCATCCTGGTTTCTTCTTCTGTAAAAATAGTCAAGTGGCTTGTCCAAGGTCTTTGGCTATAAATGGGAGGCAGGGACCCAGAGCCAACTGTTCTGTCCCCAAGGGTGCTTTGTCTTTTTTTTTTTTTTTTTAGTAGTAACATGGGGAGGCATCTCAGGTCATGGCTGGAAAGTGCTTTGTGCTCTATAAGAGACTAGGAAATTGTTCACATACTTCTTCAACACGACCCCTGCCTGTGCTTTTTACAGGATAACGAGTTTTAACTCTGCCCTCTCTGCCACAGTTTTCTATAAAATCAGCTGGGATGGCTTTCTGGTCACTTTGAAAATTAATTCCCTGTCACGGTCTTTCCCTCATAAGGTGTGTTTCAGAGAGCCGCCCTCCTGAGACTCTTCAGAAGCAAGTCAGAATATTCCACCTTTAAATCCATCAAGCTCCAAAACTTCCTTTCTATATCTCTGATGTTATCTCAGAGCACAGCTCTCTGTAGATGACAGGAGAAGATCCCTCATGTAACCTGGTAGTCTGGGGGTTATTTGTCTAGAACTCTGTTAAAGGCTGCTAAGTTTCATGGAGATTCTGCAGGAGACTTTGAACTAATTCTAGGCACTTTGTTTTTTTTTTTTTTTGAGAAGAAGCCTCAAGCTATCCCCCTGGGTAGAGTGCCATGGCATCTCAACTCACAGCAACCTCCAACTCCTGGGCTCAAGCGAGTCTCCTGCCTCCACCCCCCAAGTAGCTGGGACCACAGGCGCCCGCCACAACGCCCGGCCATTTTTTGGTTGCAGCCATCATTGTTGTTTGGCGGCCCGGGCTGGGGATTCGAACCTGCCACCTTGGGTGTATGTGGCTGGCGCCTTAGCCGATTGAGCCACAGGCACCGAGCCCGCATGTTCATTCTTTTAGAGCTGTTGACAGATGAAGAAGCAGATGATGGGACCCTTACACAATCAGAGCCAGGGGAAAAAAGGGCACACTGCTTTTAGGGCTTTCTTTTTTTTAGCCTCTGCTAGAAGAGGGGGAGAAAACAAATCTTTCTGTTTGAATCTTTCCAACCTCTTGGGTTATAAGGCTCTTTCTGCTAGGCCCTAAGTACTTCCAACAAGTAAATCAAAACCCACTAAGGTTAGGTTTATATTAAATCTTATTAAGGATTTAAAACTTTACACATATTTTAGTATTCTTAAATAGAATAAATAAAAGTGATGTACAAAGGAAACTTCCTATTTTGAAAAAGTACAGGATTGCTTTACCAATGCTCAGTTGAAATCTGACACCAACAAATTGCAAAGCTACATTTCTGTTTACCAAAAAGGAAGTTCTGGGGCCAAACTCTATTTTTACTATTGTGATGGGAGTTAGTAGTATAAAATAATTTGATTTAATATAATTATAATAAATGTATTAATATATATAAAATACTTAGCATAGTTTTGGAAATGTTTTGGAGAGAAATTTTAGTTAAGGGTGAGTGCTGGAAGTCTTTGCATTCCATATACTAAATAAAGGAGGTGACATTATTTACAGAGCACCTGTTAAGTGCCAGATAGCATGTTGACACTGAGTGTGTCTATAAACAAGTCCTCCTGAAGTTGACCTTCCAATGGACAACTGAGGAGCCAGTCACCTTCAATAAAGACAGGAACAACTAATGATTTAACTTACTTGTTACTCTAATGTAGGCGTCCTCAAACTACGGCCTGTGGGCCACATGCGGCCCGCCAAGGACATTTATCTGACCTGCCAGGTGTTTTTGCCACTGCTGCCTATCCTGCTTAGCAGCCGACTCATCCCGGGGCCCGCAGTCCAGCCCTCCCATGGTCTGAGGGACAGTGAACTGGCCCCCTGTTTAAAAAGTTTGAGGACCCCTGCATGTAATGATATGGTTGTCTAAAAAATGCTGTGTTTGTTGATTGCGGAGTCAAGTTCCTGAGACAGTGAATTCTGAACTCTTGCCCTAAAGTGAAGGAAAAGTGAAATCCAAACACATGAATGAGACTTGAGTGGTTTCATTTATTCTCTCTCTGCCTTCTACTGATGTTCCCTGTCTTGTGTAAACCTTTGCAAAATGAGTTCTGTGTAAAGCTGAAGCCAAGGATGTAATCTATGCTTGATACTTGTATATGTATTGATATGTGTAATATACACATAGCACTGGACCCACTTTTCCATCTTCTAGGATCTTGACCATCAATTTCTGCTCCACTTCTCTGACCCACTTAAGGGAGATTTTCTGATGCCCACTACAGTCTTTAGACACAGAGGTCAGGTCTCTACCTACATCCATCAAGGTAACATTTCTGCTGGGCCAGCCTGGTATACCTATCCCCCAAATCTGATGTTGGTTGGGATCAAGATCTAGCAAACTAGCATTCTTGCCTAGAGCCCAGGAGTTTGGATGAGCTTCTGAGGCTGTTTCCCACAACACCCCATCCTTGTACCTTTGGTCAAAACATACCCACTGGTGCCCCAGTAACATTGGGCTGCACAGCAAATATCACTTCAGTGGGAGGACTCAGGCTTCTGGGACAGCTGCCAAGGCAGCAATTAGAAATATGGGGGTTGGTGCCCTGTGAAGCAAACTTTGACCAGAGCTAGTGAATAAATTTTTCCTCCACGGCAGACTGTGTATAGAGTCAGGGGTTTTTACAGCTGCTTTGATCTACTTTGCCTTGAAAGCTGCAGCCAGCCCCGTAACTGACCCATCATTCTTGTTTGCACTTCCTCACTGCCATTTACTCATAAGCCCAGGTTGCCTTTTCCGGTGAACCCAGGAAAAAGTGAAGGTGGAGGGCTAGCAGGCTTGGGGTTCACATTTGAGAAAGTTTATTGGGAGTTCCTGATTCTTAACTGAATTGTAAGTATTTCTACCAGATTTCTTAGTTTTGCTTCTTTTAGTTTGGGAGAGACATAGTGGATTCAGATAAACATGGACTTACGTGCTCCGTGAGGGCAGAGTTGGGGTCTGTCTGGTTCAGTCGCACATCCAAGCAGAGCCTGCTGGCGTATCTGCATCAGGAAACCTACCACAGAAGCCACAGAGCTCATTCGCCTTTCCCAATGTGGGAATCATCTGCTCAGCTCCCTCCTCCACTATTTGCTCTTACTCATCTTGTCCCTCTGGAAGATTTACATTCAATGGAAATACTGAATACCTGTATTAAACAGAAATACTAAAGAAAAAAAATTACTCAATGAATAGGGAGATTGCCTTAGATGTACGTTACAGGGGAATAATTTTATTTAACAAATAAGGAACTGTGGTTCGTACCATATCTGCATAGAGATTGTGATTCTCTTTTTAAAAAAAAAAATCTTTTTTTATTTTTAAGAGACAGGGTCTTGCTCTGTTACCCAGGCTAGAGTGCAGTGGAGAGTTACAGTCAGAGCTCCCTGTAACCCCGAACTTGGGCTCAAGCCATCCTCCTACCTGGCCCCCCAAAATGCTGGGCGTGTGAGCCACCATGCCCTCTTAAGGATGATAGAGGCCTACTCTATCTCAGCTTTCCTGTCTTTATTTCACAGGCCATCTCCTGCTCTCTGGTTCCTTCCCCTACCATTTCAAAGGAATTTTGCTGAGAAGTGTGCCTTTTATTTGAATCCTTATCTTAGCTATTTGCTGGCACAGATGTTAAATGCCTCCATTAAAAATTATTCCTCAGGTGTGGTCTGCATTTCCACCAGCAGTGCAGAAGTGTTCCTTTTTCTCCACATCCACATCAACATCTCTGGTTTGGGGATTTTGTGGTGTGGGCTAATCTTACTGGAGTTAGATAATATCTCAAAGTGGTTTTGATTTGCATTTCTCTGATGATTAAGGATGATGAGCATTTCTTCATGTATCTGTAGGCCATGCACCTGTCTTCTTCAGAGAAGTTTCTCTTCAAGTCCCTTGCCCACACTGAGATGGGATCACTTGTTCTTTTCTTGCTAATAAGTTGAGTTCTCTGTAGATTCTCTTACAAGGGTACATGTGAAATTTACTAGGTGTAGAATATAAATGTCTTAACACAATAACTAAGAAAATGCCGTGAAGGCTATGTTGACCAGTTTGATGAA
>CAUYQV010016952.1:0-30609 GCA_963574575.1 Galagoides demidoff | reverse complement strand
GCAACCTCCAACTCCTGGGCTCAAGCGAGTCTCCTGCCTCCGCCTCCCAAGTAGCTGGGACCACAGGTGCCCGCCACAATGCCCGGCCATTTTTTGGTTGCAGCCATCATTGTTGTTTGGTGGGCCCGGGCTGGGGATTCGAATCCACCACCTTAGGTGTACGTGGCTGGCGCCTTAGCCGATTGAGCCACAGGCACCGAGCCTTTAGAGACTAATTTAATGTATTTTTTTCTTCAAGATTGACTGAGGTGTAATTGACAAATAAAAATTATATCTAGAGGAGCCAGAAAATATATACATATTTTAAGAAAGGAAAAAAAAACTATTAAATTTGTAACACTCAAGTCATATTTGACTCCTGTAATTACAAGGGGTGCTGAATGTGACTTGTATCTATCTTTTGTTATTGGTATATATGGAGTATTAAAATTTTAATACAGATGTTTTTTCCTTAAGATATGTATACATTTTTTAGCACCCTCTCTATATTCAAGGTATACAATATGTACACAGGTGTAATGATTCCTTTTATCAAATTAATTAACATCTACCACCATCCATAGTTTCTAATTTGTGTGTATGTGAAGGGAGGGGGTACTGTAGAGGAGGTTAATGGAATGTTGAGGAAAAAGGAGTCCAAAATGACTTTATACTTTCTGGTTTGCTTTGTTTAGAAGAAAATGATTGTCACCAGTGGAATTCTATCACCTGGGAAAAGAGAAATGAGATTAAAGTACAGATAGCAAGTCTGATTTGGGGCATGCTAGGATATCAACTAAATTTCCTCAAGGACCAGTTTTGGAACACCCAGTTGGTTATAAAAGTATGTGCCAAAATTTAGGAGAAAGGCCAAAGTAAAGGGTGTAGATTTGGTAGTGACCTGGATGATACATTTTTATATAGACTATGTCTCATTAGCACCAGGTTAGGATTAGCAAATATCTTAGGATGGATCAGATAATTTTTAATGGAAGTAAATATATGGGTATGGTTTTTTTTTAAAAATCTTGTATTTTAGTAATTTGATAACCCCTTTGCTTTGGAGAACCAACAAAGAGTGCATTCTTATGGGTGGTCAGAAGATTCATAAACTGAAGAAGATTTAAGGAGTTGGCAACTAATGACCATTGATTCTGATGATTAGAAAACATTCCCAATACAAAGTGGGAAAATTAAATCAAAAGTAGAAGGCAATGAAATAAGGATGACAAAAGAAGCACTTCAGAGACTCGACCCAAATGTGTGGGTTTAGAAAGCGTCACTGCAGTTAGCATGTCAGTGTTAAGAATTATTTTCAGAAGTGGCCTAAGTCAAGTTTCCATTCTGTACCCATTTCTGCACCCCCGTGCTACGGGTTGAGTTGTCTTCACCCACAGAATAAACTGAAGCCATAAGCACCTGTGAATGTGACCTTATTTAGAAGTGAGTTTTCGCAGATGTAAGCAAGTTAAACCCAATATGACTGGTATCTCTGTAGGAATGGGAAAGTGCTGTGAAGACCCAGCCCTACAGGGACGGCACCCCAGAAGGGCAGAGGAAAGGACTGGAGAGAGACAGCAGCAGGTTAGGGTAGAAAGATGCAGCAGTTACCAGGGGAAGTTAGGGAGCAGCAAGCCGAGGTTCTACCCAGTCTCAGAGCAAGCCTGGCCCTGCTGACATCTTGATTTTGGATTTCTGGCCTCTGGAACTCTGAACGAATAAATTTCTGACGTCTTAAGCGATCTAATTGTGGTACTTAGTTACAGTAACCTAGGAAACTAATGCACCTTATTTCTCTCTGACTTATTATCATCTCTTCACTTAATCAGGTAATATTTATTAAATGTCCACTCTACATGGGTCACTCTGCTCCCTCATATCCTAGCTTTCAGATTGCCCTCTTAAGGCAACATTTGGCATTTGGAAGATTAATAAGGAAGAAGAGACAGCACAGCACTGGCTACTTTGCTGGATTCTTTTTCCTCTGTTGTACTGAAGACGTTCCCAGTAGTGTCATCTCTGAGAAAGAATGATACATATAGGTGACTATTTTCCAGCATTTATGAGTTCTTGGCTCAAAGGCGTGCTAAAAGTGTCAAGTTGCTACAGAATCTTTAGATAAATGGCAAGCACGATGCTAGGCTTGGAAGGCTTGCTCATGCTCAAAGTGATAAGCCTAACACTGCAAGTTATCACTAACTTGAGACTGGAGTCAGAAGGTATAAAAGGGTCTCAGGGGAATGATGCAATCTGAGAAGACCTCAAATTCTTTTTTTTTTTTTTTTTTAAATTCTTATAGGTGAATTGTACCTGTACTAGAAAGAGTAATGTGTAATGACAAGAAGATGAGTATGCTGGCTGGCTGAATAACGGTGACTATTCAAAAAGCTGTTGCAGCTGGTGGTCAGGCAGTGAAAATATGCATTGCATATGGTTTGCTAACTTACAGCATTAGTTGTATTAAAAGTGGTAGCCACAGTCTCCTCCAGTAACTAAATTTGTTGGATGTGGGATGTGCCTTGTGATAGAGCTGACAAAATGATTAGAACATGGAAAATGCTAATGTTGAAACATTTCCCCTAAACTCCCAAAGTGACAGGAATCTGTCTCTATTAGTAACTTTGTAAGGAATCAGTCAGAACATTTTGAAATGGAGTTTCATGCTTTTTTGGGTTAGGGCTTTCTGTGACTGCCTCTTACGTTTTTATTGATGAAAAAATGGTCGATTATTACGGCTTATTAGAAGGATTGAGAATCAAGGGTATATAAATAATATTCCCTAGACATCAGCGATTCAAATGATGTAAGACTTGTCTTTGCAAATCATTTTGCTGAAAGCTTCTTCGATATCTACTGAACTCCATATAGTTGGACAATTCAATGATATACTAAACCTATTCCTTCCTAATAGCATTTTGATGAGTCAAATCTACCTTGCACAATTAATTAGACATACATGAATTTGATTTTAATTTAAAATTAAAAAGATATGCCCCAGAATTTCATTACAGTGACAGAAGCAGAGACTATACATATAAAAGCATTTTTTCAATGGGTGGAGGGAGAAAAAAAAAAAGCATTTTTTCAATGTCTGTTTTCTGAGTCTATTATATTTCTTTGTAGTTGAATACTGCAGCAACAATTCGATATAACAAACCAGATGGCATTAAATCTATTTTTTTTTTAAAGAGAAGGTAGAAGATGTCATTTGTGAATGTGGATGAAAAAAGTTCTGAGTTCTTTTCCAAAAAATATCAAGTAGTGGTCAATTTAGTCTACTTAAATCATAGACAAAGTAATTTTACTTCTGAAGACAGAAACCTTTCAAAATAGTTCTAGTTAGGACCTAGAAAAAGTTCAAGTCTAGAAATGATACATTATGAATCACAAGAAACAAGTCAGGGCTATCCTGCGTCAGATTCCTGTAGATAAATTCCTTTGAAAGATTTGGCTGGACCCTACATTGGTCCCGATGATGCAACACAAGCAACATGGACAAATAGGCATTGAACAGCGACACAAAGATGGGGCAAGTTATATAAAATGTATAGGAAAGTAAAGTAGTGAAATCAGTTTTTTTCCCCCCACATAGATGGAATAATGTTAAATTATTAAATAGACACATGCAGGAAACTTTAGGATTGGTTAAGTGCAGGTTGGCTACTCAAGCAATTTTCCTTCTGGTGTATCCAGAATCTGTTATTTACCGTGGCCCAAGATGGGAGCTTTTGCTCTAAGTGATAAAGGCAGGAAAGTCCTAATGAGGAAGGAGGCTGGGGAAAATGTTGGGCTTGGGTAGCAGGTGTCAGTCAAGGCCAGGGGCCAGGAAATACTCCTCAGATAAGTCTCTAGGATCTTCCAGGCAATCTTAAAGTGCTGGTTAATTTACTGATCTTCAGGAGCTAAGGATCATGCAGAGGTCATTAATATGGCTGGATCTTTTTTTTTTAAATTATTTTTTATTAAATCATAACTTTGTACGTTGATGCATTTGTGGGGTTCAGGGCACTGCCTCGATATACATTGTGAAATGTTTACACTGGATAGCTGGAACATAAATCTAGCATTTCTAATCTTTTCACTAGAGCTTTGACTAAAGAGAACACACACATAAAAGACATTTGGCAGTATGAGGCAACAGAGAGAGGCAAAAAATAAAAAAATTAAGGAAGAGGCACTGTACCCAGGGCAGACATTATTCATCAATAATGCAAATTTTTCCTGATTAGAATGAACCTATCTTCCATCCTATCTTAAGATGTTTACCAGCTACATGTGTATGGAGGAAGTGGTGGAGAATTTCAAAAAGGCATGAATTCTTCAGTGCAGAGACATTTAGTTCTTAATGCTTCAAAATGGAGCAAAACAGATATTACAAATGGCTGATGATGCTTTAACAAAAAGTTGAGCTTTAGATCAGTTATTAGGGTACATGCGAATCTCTCTAATTGTAGAATATAAATGTCTTAACACAATAACTAAGAAAAAGACATGAAGGCTATGTTAACCAGTTGGATGAAAGTATTTCAAATTGTATACAGAGACAGTACACTGTGCCCCATGATAGTATTAATGTACACTACTATGATTTAATTAAAAAAATAAATTAAAAAAAAAAAGAATCCTGTCAGTGAAGAGATGATGCACTCAAAATGTTAACTGAGAGGAGAATAAGGGGTGACTTATGGAGATGTGAACAGGTGAAGGGTGCTACCTAACGAGGCTGGTAAGGTCCTAAGCAACTAATAGCAGGGTGCTGCTATCATGGGTGCTCCTATGCCCAGAGGGTCAAGTAGTAGAAGTATTACTGGACCTTGATGAGAGCTATAGCAGCGCAGGAGGCTGCCTTCTGGAAACTGTAGGTAGAGCAGCCAAGCTATTGCCCAAATCATAACCTAGCAAAGAGGGTATACGATTTGTAAAAAACTTCATTCTCCTCCTACCTGTGGTTTCCTGGTGCCTTAATGAAACCATCCAGTAGGCAGAGGGTAAGAGAGAACCTAGAGATATATTCCAAAGAGTTTAGGTTCCTGGGGGCACAGAGCAAGGTGGAGAAGGGCAGAAATTGGCGCTGGAGGGGATAAATGGGGAGTAAGTAACACAAACTCTATTTCAGGTGTCTTGGGCGATGAACCCAACTGTGGCCACCTTTAGATTCTAGCCAGTTCAGATGAGGGTTGAGTAAGTAGACAAAAGCTCAAGCCCCCACGTCTGGAATGTGGGTCCTTTGCAGCTGACTCCCAACCTTCCTTTGGAGGCCTTTTTTCTGCTGTTCTCCACTGGAATCTTTGCTCTCATCAAGCTGGTTCACTCTCAGCTTCCCTCCAAACTTGTTCTGTTCATTCTCTCCTCTGCATCTTTGTTGCCAGTCTTCCTATCTGAAATATTCTCCTTCATTCTCTCAAGCTAAATTCAATTTATCTTTTAAAGCAAGCTGGCAGAGGCTCTAAATCTTTCAGAAAAACTTCTTTTTTTCATCCACAGAGGGTGATTCTTCCTTTGAAATCCTATCATACTTCATGTCTGAGTCATCTATTTATGGTATATTTTCTACTGTCTGTTGGTTGTTTTCTTTAATAATGAGCTTATTTCTCCATCTGGATCATCAGCGGTAAATCAGTTTCATCTTATGTGTTAATTGCAGTCATTGAGAAGTACTCTCAGGTAATCCTAGAGGCCAGAAGGATATCTTATTCAAAGTACTAGAGATGTCTGCAGTATTCCACGAGAAATGGCTATGGCATATGCGTACAAATTTGCCATTCTTTATACAGCTGGCCCTCTTTATCAGTGGATTCTACATTTGCAGACCCTACCAACTAAGGATCAAAAAATATTTGGGGGAAAAACCAATAAAAAATAACAATATAATAATAAAAATATACAAATACAAATATATTGTGATAACTATTTACAAAACATTTACATTGCATTAATATTATAAATAATCTAAAATATATGAGGAGAATGTGTGGTAGGTTTTATGCAAATACTGTGACATTTTATACTGAGGAGTTGAGCATTCCCAGATTTTGGTATCAGTTGGGGTCTTGGATCCCTCTCAGATATCGAGAGGCAACTTGCGAGGGTGGGCATATGATTTATTTATCTTTGTACCTGCCACAGCTGGCATAGTGACTTGAATAAAGCCAGCGTATAATAAATAATTGTTGATTGATTGTTTCGGTTGCCTAACAACTTACACAAATGAAAGTGCTAGTGTCAGTGAAAAAAAAAATGTTGAACCCTGAACAAGAATTTCTATTCCTTTGGCTTTCTTCTTTGAGAACATTCTTTGACATTACAGGCCGAAATCGGAGTTGGAGAATGTGCAGCTAAAGGTTGAATCGACTCTCAAAATATCACCCTTGTAGGAATAAAAGAAAGCATTGATGCTGAGGTCAGAAGAGCAAAGTAAAATAAAATGATGGCTGAGTACTACAAAGGGAGAGAGCTGTAAGTGGCTCATTATCATAAGGTTCCCTCTAAAAGCTGGCTCATTGATTTAATGATCTTGCCGTACACTGAGCTGCTGAGTGTTCACTGCAGTTAAAAAGAGATTTGTCCTCATCCAAGAAGTGAGGAAATACAATTCCAGTGTACAGTTTGCAAGCCACATTTTATGTCTTAAAATTCAAAACGATTCATTATAAATGCCCTCATGCTTGTGTCCTGCTCTTTCCTCAAAATAGAAGCCCCCTGTATACCTCTCAGAACTTTCGTTTTGGCCACAATCTTATCTTCTTTTTCCATGCTTACTCACTAGAATGTAGCCTCTTCCAGAGACCGGGTAACATTTTCTTATTACAAGGATGCTATTAAGGCTGATATTTGTGGCCAGCAGTAATTACCTTCTATGAGAAGTTTATTAACAGGTTCTGCCTGAGTCAAGGGATTTTTTTTTTTTATTGTCAGTATTGGAGTAGGGATTATCTCAAAGATTTGCATATTTAGTCCATTACCAAGTAAATGACATAAAAATGTGTTATAGTTGATTCAAAGGAGAATGTAATCTCAGTTTATTTTTCAGAGCGCAGGTGTCCGAGGCCAAAGCACATTGCTAGACAATTAAGAATGTTGTTTATGTTATACTGACATTTGCTGTGTTTTTAATGCTTTCCCCAAATGATTGCTTCTCATGTGAAAAATGCTGAGAAAGCTTGAATATGAAATGCCTAAGGGAGAGTTGAAAACAGCACCACCATCACACACACACACACAAATACACACACGGACACACAGGCGATGTGTATGGACACGTGCATTACCCATTAGCTTTTGCTATTAATGACTAGCATGGGGTTGGGCTATTTGCCACAATCAAAATAAAAAACTTAGTACTCTTGACATCTCTCATCAATTTGATTTCTCCCATTTCCTTAAGCTAATGAGGGTGACGGTTTTATTTGACACTAAAATATTTAGAAAATGCCTTAATCTAACAAAGTGACAAGATGAATTGGGTTAAGATAGAAAAAGAATGTGGTTCTCTAATGAAAGCAAGTGTATTTCTAAGAAGCCTAAACACAGTTCATCTTGCCCCTCTGTGTATTTCTAGGTGAGTGCCCTGTAATAATTAATGTTCAGAAGCATAAAATAAGGAAGATAAATTGAGCTCCAATCCCTTAAGGAAATTTTATGTTTCTGTGAAATAGTTCCTTATGTTACTTGTCTCTTGATTTGAATGTGAAACCAATTTTAATTCTCTACAATGGTAGATTGAGCGTATAAACCACAATCAAAGCAATGTGCAAATCAGAAAACATCTGTGATATACCTACACATTGCTATAATCTAATTATCCTTTGGTGACCAGGATCTGGTGTTTGTCCTTGGGAAAGAAACTTGTATTATAACTTCAGATTAGATCTTCATACTTGGTTCATACGTGGCTGAGACAACAATTCGAGATGTTTTGTTTTGGGAGATAAAAATATAAATTGGTTTCTTTGGTAACCTTGAGACAGGACATCTTAGGATAATAGTCCTAAATAATGGTGATCCTTGGCCTACTCTTAACTTCAATCAGATGACTAATGCTCAACACCACATTTAACCTTTTAAGCATTTACAGTTAGGATGATGTTTGATACTAGGGGAGAATAACTTTGAGAATAAAATAAATCGCTTATATTAGTTTTTTTTTAGCATTTTTTCCTACTTGTAAAACATCATCTACATTTAAATAGCATCATCGTTATTTTATTTATTTATTAAATTATTTATTGATTTATCCAGATCAAGATGAGGGTACAAATGATTAGGTTATATTGTTTGTGTTTGTTTGGTAAAGTTCAAGTTGTAGTTGAGCCCTTCACCGAGGCGATGTCCCCTATACCCTTACATTGTGTCCATTAGGGGAGAGTTTACCAGTCCATACCAAGAACCTTCGTACTTCTACCTCACAGCCTTTAAACATGACATTGCCTCAACTCGGAACGTTCCTTTTGCCAATTCTACTTTTACTTAGCACCTATTAAATCTTGCTGTCTACTTTATATATAATTTTCACTGAGGTTAATCTCTAGAAATTTAGTGAGGTGCTCTGTTACACATAGTCATTGCACATTGTATATTTGTGTTGGACTTATCATAACAATAATTAAAATTTTGAGTAATTCCTTAATATCTTAAAATTTTTTTTATTAAATCATAAACACATAGATCATGTATACATTAATGCATTTATGGGGTACAATGTGCTGATTTCATATAGAATTAGGAATGCTTACATCACACTGGTTAATATGTACCTCATCTCATACTTAATTATTGTCTTAAGACATTTATACTCTATGCTTAATAGATCTGACATGTACCCTTGTAATAAACACCACAGGCATGATCCCACCAGTCACCCTCCTTCCATCTGACGTCCCCCCCCGTCATCCTGGGCCATAGTTGTGATTTATTCTTCATATGAAAGTGTGAGTACTAAGTACATTGGATATTTTTTCCTCCAATCTTGAGATACTTTGCTAAGTAGGATATGTTCCAGCTTCATCCATGTAAATATAAAGTCTCCATCTTTTTTAAGGCTGCATAATATTCCATGGTATACATATACCACAAATTATTAATCCATTCATGGGTCGATGGGAACTTGGGCTTCTTCCATGATTTGGTTATTATGAATTGAGCTACAATGAATAATCTGGTGCAAATATCTTTGTTATAAATTGACTTTTGGTCTTTTGGATATACACCCAGTAGAGGAATTGCAGTATCAAATGGCAGGTCTACTTTTAGATCCCTGAGTATTCTCCATACTTCTTTCAAAAAGGGATGTATTAGCTTGCACTTCCACCAGCAGTGCAGAAGTGTTCCCTTTTCTCCACATCCATGCCAACATCTGTAGTTTTGGAATTTTATTATGTGGACTCCTCTTACTGGAATTAGATGATATCTCAAAGTAGTTTTGATTTGCATTTCTCTGATGATTAAAGATGATGATTTTTTCATGTGTCTGTAGGCTATGTGCCTATCATCCTCAGAGAAGCTTCTGTTCAAGTCCCTTGCCCACAATGAGATGGGATTACTTGTTCTTTTCTTGCTAATACATTTGAGTTCTCTGTGGATTCTGGTTATCAAACCTTTGTCAGAAACATAACCTGCAAATATCCTCTCCCATTCTGAGGGCTGTCTGCTTGCTTTACTACTGTGTTCTTGGCTGTGCAGAAGCTTTTTAGTTTGATCAGATCCCAGAAACTTATTTTTGGTATTGCTTCAATTGCCTGGTGGGTCCTCCTCAAAAAGTATTCTCCCAGGCCAATTTCTTCAAAAGTTTCTCCTGCACTCTCTCCAAATCTTTATATTTTCATGTCTTAAGTTTAAGTCTTGTATCCAGTGAGAGTCAATTTTTGTTAATGCTGAAAGGTGGGGGTCCAGTTTCAGTCTTTTCTAAGTTGCCAGCCAGTTCTCCCAGTACCATTTGTTAAATAGAGAAGTTTTTCCCCAATTTATATTTTTTATGGGCTTATCAAAGTTCAAATGACAATAAGTGTCTGGGTTCATCTCTTGGTTGTCAATTCTGTTCCATACATCTATCTCCCTATTTTTGTGTCAATACCATGCTGTTTTGATTACTATAGATTTATAGTATAGTTTGAAGTCTGGTAGCATGATTCTTCCTGATTTGTTTTTATTTCTGAGAAATGTCTTGGCTATTCAAGGTTTTTCTCTGATTTTACATAAAACCAAGTACTATTTTTTCCAGATCTTTAAAGTATGATGTTGGTGCTTTAATAGGGATTGCATTAAATTTGTAAATTGCATTGGGTAATATGGACATTTTAACAATGTTGATTCTTCCCAGCCAAGAGCATGGTATATTTTTCCATTTGTTAACATCTACAGGTATTTCTTTTCTCAGAGTTTCATAATTTCTTTATGGAGAACTTTCACATCCTTTGTTAGGTAAATTCCCAAATATTTCATCTTTTTGGCACAACTGTAAAGGGAATAAAGTCCTTGACTATTTTTTGGCTTGACTAGTAATGGTATATATAAAAGCTACTGATTTGTAGTAGAGTATTGATTTTGTATCCTGAGACACTACTGTATTCCTTAATCACTTCTGAGAGTTTTGTAGTTGAGTCTCAGGGGTTTTCCAGGTAAAGTCACATCATCTGTGAAGAGTGAAAGTTTGATCTCTGATCCTATTTGTATACTCTTGATCGCCTTCTCTTGCCTGATTGCAATGGCTAAGACATTCATTACAATGTTAAAAAGCACTAGAGACAATGGGCAACCTTGCCTGGTTCCTGATCTGAGTGGAAATGTTTTCAATTTTACTCCATTCAATATGATATTGGTGTGGGTTTGCTATAGATGGTCTCTATAAGTTTAAGAAAAGTCCCTTCTATACCTTTTTTCTTAAGTGTTCTGATCCTGAAAAGATGCTGAATATTGTCAAAAGCTTTTTCTGCATCTTTTGAGAGAATCATATGGTCTTTGTTTTTTAGTTTGTTTGTGTGATGTATTATATTTATAGATTTACATATGTTGATCCAACCTTGAGACCTTGGGATAAAACCCACTTGGTTATGCTATATAATTCATTCGCTATGTTGCTGGATTCTTTTGCTAGGATATTATTGAATATTTTTGCATCTATATTCATTAAAGATATTGGTCTATAGTTTTCTTTTCTTGTTTTGTCTTTTCCTGGTTTGGGGATCAGGGTGATATTTGCTTCATAGAATGTGTTGGGAAGTATTCCTTCTTTTTCAATGTTTGGAAAAGGTTAAGTAATATAGGTACTACTTCCTCTTTAAAGGTTTGGTAGAATTCTGATGTGAAGCCTTCTGGTCGTGGACTCTTCTTTTTTGGGAGATTTCATATAGTTGATTCTATTTCAGTACTTGATATAGGCCTATTTAAAATTTCCACTTCATTCTGGCTAAGTTTTGGGAGGTGGTGTGCTTCTAAGTATTGGTCAATTTCTTTCAGATTTTCATATTTCTGAGAATAAAGCTTTTTCTAGTATTCATTAAGGATTGTTTGAATTTCTGAGGAGTCTGTTGTAATTTTGTCTTTACCATTTCTGATTGATGATACTATGGACTTTATTTTCTATTTTTGGTTAGGTTTGCCAAAGGTTTATCAATTTTGTTGATTTTTTTAAAAACCAAATTTTGATTCATTGATCTCTTGAATAATTCTTTTGTTTTTGATTTCATTTAATTCTGCTTTAATTGTAGTTATTTGTTTTCTTCTGCTGGATTTGAGGTTGGAATGTTCTTCCTTTCCCAGTTGCTTAGGATGTCCCATTAAGTTATTGACTTCCTCTCTTTCCATTCTCTTGAGGAAGGCTTGCAACACTATAAATTCACATCTTAGGACTGCCTTTGTAGTATCCCACAGGTTCTGAGAATTCATGTCTTCATTATTGTTTTGTTCCAAAAATTGGGCAATTTCCTTCTTGGTCTCATCTATGACCCCGCTATCATTCAGCATAACATTATTTAGTTTCCATGTCTTTGTATGAGTATGCAGATACCTGTTATTGATGAGTTCAACTTTTATTGCATGATGATCTGAGAAAATACAAGGAATAATTTCTATACTTTTAAATTTGCTGAGGTTAGACTTGTGACCTAAGATGTGATCAATTTTGGACGCTGTTCCATGAGTTGATGAGAAGAATGTATGTTCAGTTTTGTTAGGATTAAATGTCCTGTAGATGTCTGTTAAATTCAATTGTTGTATGGTGAAGTTTAAGTCCAATTTTTTTTTTGCTTAGTTTCTTATTGAAAGATCTATCCAACACTGCCAAAGGGGTGTTAAAATCTCCAACTTTTATTGTGCTGGAAGATATTACATTGTTTGTGTCTGTTAGGGTCTGCCTTATAAATTGAGGGGCATTCTGGTTGGGCACATAAATGTTAATAATTGACATCTCATCATATTGAGTGTTTCCCTTCACAAATATGAAGTGAGTATCCTTGTCTTTCCTTACTTTTGTTGATTTAAACCTTAATGTATCTGCAAATAAAATTGCCAACCCTGTTTTTTCTGATTTCCATTTGCCTGGATTGCAGATGTCCATCCCTTCATCCTGTGTCTATATTTATCCTTTAAGGCAAGATGATATTCTTGTATGCAGCAGATATCTGGCCTAAGTTTTTGTATCTAGTCAGTCAACCTGTGCCTCTTAAGAGGACAGTGTAAGCCGTTGACATTAATTGAGAGTATTGATATGCCTGGTAATATTTTGGGTGTCAAGTTTTTCAAAAGTCCAGTGGGTATTTTAAATCTTTTCACCACTGTGGAAATTGGGTTTTGATCAAGAATTTCAGAGTGCATTTACTTTGCTGGTAGAGCATTATGCTGGACATTATGGAGCAAGGGTCCTCAAACTTTTTAAACAGGGGGCCAGTTCACTGTCCCTCAAACTGTTGGAGGGCCAGACTGCAGGTCCCGGGATGAGATGGCTGTTAAGCAGGACAGGCAGCGGAGGCAAAAGCACCCAGTGGGCCAGATAAATGTCCTAGGTGGGCTGCATGTGGCCCACGGGCCAGAGTTTGAGGATGCCTGTTATGAAGGATGGGTCTGAGAATATCCTGAAGGGCTGGTTTGGTTATGGTAAATTTCTTCAATGTGTGTAAGTCATTAAAGTATTTAACTTCTCCATCATAAATGAAACTCAATTTAGCTGGATACAGGATTCTGGGCTGAAAGTTGTTTTGTTTTAGGAGATTAAAGGTCAATGACCATCCTCTTCTGGCTTGAAAAGTTTCAGCAGAGAGATCTGCAGCCATTCTAATATTATTATTCCCCTTGTAGGTTATGATTTTCTTATGTCTGGCTGCTTGCAGGATTTTCTCCTTTATATTAACTTTGGTAAAGTTAATTACAATGTGTCTAGTAGATGCTTTATTTGGGTTGAGTCATGCTGGGTTTCTGAAACTGTCTGCAATCTGAATTTCAGTATCTCTTGCTATGCTTGGGAAGTTCTCCTCGATTATCTCTTGGAGTAGAGTATCTATGTCTTTTGGACCATCCTCTTCTCCTTCAGGGATTCCTATGGGGCGAATGTTTGCTATTTTGGAGTGGTCCCAATTTTCTCAGGGAATAATCCATTTTTGCTCTCCACTTCTCTTCCTCTTTGAGTGTTTGGGAGTGTTCAAAAGCTTTGTCTTCAGTGTCAGAGAATCATTCTTCTGCCCGCTCTATTCTGTTACTGATGGATTCTACTGTATTTCTCAGATATTTGAGGGCTGCAGGTTCTTGCCTCAAAGTGTCAAAATCTTTGGTGATTTTGTCTTTGAATACATTGAATTCTTCAGACAACTTTTGAATTGCTCCTTGAATTTCTAATTCTAATTTTACCTTCATTCTGTTAATCTTATTTGCAATCCAAATTCTGAATTCAATTTCTGACATCTCAGCTATTTGTTTATGAATGGGGTCATCTGTTGTGTCTCCTTTGTCATTCTTTGGGGGAGTTGATCTACTCTGATTATTCATGTTGCCAGAGATTTTCTGCCAATTCCGCCCCATGATTATTTTTCACCATTTGACTAGAGAAGGTGAAATTGCATTGAGGGCTCCTGGAGTTGTAATTAGCCAGCCCTTTACCAAAGAACTGGGACTGGTGATTGCAGCTTTTTCCCTAGAGCTTTATAAAGGTACCATTCAGTACTCCAGCCTGAACCTCTGGGGACCTGCTTGGTGTGATAGGGCTAGATGGCTCTGATCTGTATTCAGCTAGTCTCTGTCCAATCCTAGTAAATCAGTAACTTTGGGCTGAAATATCAGCTGTGGAGATATATAAGCAACTAATACACCCCCTCCTCCCACACAGGTGACAATTGGAAGAGGAGAATCCCACACTCCCACAACAACACAAGCAGGGTACAACCTTGGTGGGTCCCCAGGTGATCGGGCCAGGTCAAGAGTTCCAAACTAATTGTCCCAATCAATACAAACACAGATCAGGTCAGAGAGTTCAAAAGGTCTTCAACATCTAGGTATCAGGAGTCCACTGGCAAGTCAAGTGTAATTCACTCCGGTGCTCTGTGGAGTCAGAAAGGCTTGCCCAGCAAAATAGTCCAGGGGGGCCAGTGCCCCCTTCCCCACTTTGCACCTCTGTTACACCGAGGCATGGTAGCCCCATGGAGCTGTGGCCCAGTTCCCTCCAATGAGCATATATGTCAGAAATATGGGCCTGCCAAAGGCAAAGGGAAGTCAATGCTTCATCAGCCAGACAACTACCCTCTGGCACCAGTCGGCTGGGGAGTTGAAGTTTGACTACCTCTGGTGCTCAATGGAAACTGGGGAGTGTTCCACCTGAGCTCATTCCAAACCAGAGGTTAACAAAGCAGCTAATGTTTTTCGCCCTCAGAGACTGTGCTTCTGCCCTAGCTGCTCTGCTCCTCTTACCCTGCAATATGAGGTGTAGCTCCCTCTGGCAGTCCACAGAATTATGGAGGTGTCTCTATAAAATTTGACCCTGGTGGGATTACTCTATTAATGCTGCTGCTAGGTGGGAGGTGTCTCCACTCAGGTTCCTGCACCTCAGCGGTTCCTGAGCCTCCACCCATTGTGTGGAGACTCAAGCCTCCTCCTGCTGCTGAGTTGCACTTTCTCAGGGGCAAGCCAGACACCTTCCCCCTTGTGACTTTATCCACTGTTACGGGATTCACAGTCAGAGCATAGCTACACTACCTCACACCATAGAATGTGCAATCTTAACAAAGAACTATGAATGTTCTAGTCTCTGCAGGGGTTGGGCTTCTAGACTGCCAGGCCAGGGGGAATCATGGACTGGGAGTTCAAAGTGGCAGGGACAATATTTGTTCAACCTTCTTGCCAGACAAGAGAGGTGCACAGCAGAGCCTCTCTGGAGAAGGAGTCCCAGCTTCCAGCAACTGTGGGGTGAAATAAGAGGACCTCAGTTCACCACTGACTAGTAGAAATACTATAGCAAGCAAGCAGCTCTCTTGGGGGAGGGAATGGACACGCATCCTCTTCAGGTAGGTTCTGTACCTGAAATTTGTTTCCTTGGAGTCACAGCTTGCCTTTGCTGAAAAGATGTGCAATCATCAATTTCTTCTCTCAGCTCAGCTCCCACCCCTCAGCTTTGTTGGGCTCTTTCTGGCTGTTATCGCTCCCTCTGGATGGGAGCTTCTGTTGAAAGCTGGCTTCATTTGACTATCATACCCCACTCCCCTTTGCTCTTGTTGAATGTAAAAATTGGAGTTAGGGAGAATAGCCAGCCTAAGGATTTAGCAGAACACAAGGCACCTTGAAACAAAATGAACAAACAAACACACACACAACCACAGAGACATACAAACAATCAAAAAGAAAAACATAGAAAAAAAACTTGAATAGCCTTATGTAAGCATCTTAGCAACCATAGCAACCATAAGAAGAATGGGAGGGTTCGGCATCTTTAGCCTAGTGGCCAGGGCACCAGCCACACACATCAGAGCTGGTGGGCTCGAACCCAGCCATGGCCTGCAAATAACAATGACAATCACAACCAAAAAAATCCAGGTACTGTGGCGGACACCGGCAGCTCTAGCCACCTGGGAGGCTTAGGCAAGAGAACCACTCAGACCAGGAGAGTTAGAGGTTTCCATGAGCTGCAAAGCCATAGCCCTCCACTGAGAACAACACAGTGAGACTCTGTCAAAAAAAGAAAAAAAAGGAAGCAAAGAAATAATAATAATAATACAAATTTTTAACAATAACTCCTACAAGAAAGAAAAAAGGAAAAAATACAAAAAAAGCAAAAAAGAACAAGCAGAGAAAGAAAAAAGGCAACTATGTATATAAACATATATATAAAAAAGGCATATATATATATATATATATATATATATATATATATGACTATATATATGACATAGGGATCAACTTTAGTAGAAATATATTTATATTGCAATATACTTTCTGGACACCTGGTGGCGATGTGATTGGTTCCAGGCTTAGATTGTTCTCGGTGTTTGCCTGATTACCAGTTTGGTGCTTAGACTCTGCCTAACTGTTGATTCCACCCATCCCAAAAAAATCTTCAGAGGCAGGTTTCACAAATTCTCCCTGCAACAGTTCCTGTGAAGTGCAGGATACCCTGTGTCAGTTCTGAGTGTAGGATGACTGTCTGCAGGTTAGACTCAATTTGCTGCACCTGGCCCACGTGGACAGGTGCCTGCAGCAACTGCCATCTCCCAAATTTTAAAACAATGGCCTCTTTCTATCCAGGATCTTTCTGGTGTCTAACCAAAGTGGTGCTGCACCAGATGGCACCTCACTCTGGCTGCCTAATTCCACTCGGGAGTCCACACTTCACCAGTATTTCCATACAATATCTAGTTTCCCCTCAAACTGGGAATTGTAATCCTGTGTGGTGGGGCTGGTTGCTGCTGCCTGCCACTGCTACAGCCGTGGGGCAGAACTGCAGCTCCGGATTACACTCCAAGTCATATGCCACCTTGATACATACCTCCAGCTGCCACTCCATACCAATGTTCCATGCTGGTAATGATCTAGCCCACTCACTCTCACCTGTTGTTCCGGGAGAGCTGAGCTAGATATCTTTCCCATCCGCCATCATGCTTCGCCTCCTTAATATCTTTTCTTAATACCCATCTCTTTTTGCTAGATTCTAAGTCCCATCAGCTTAACCACTCTGTCCTGGTTATCACTAAATCCTTAGTACCTAAGATCAGCCTGGCTTAGAGAAGAGATTCAATACCACTGAATGAATGAGAGTCTTAGACTGAAATCTGGGCATACCAAAGGAAGTTCTGGGATATAAGACTTCAGAGAAAGGCTAAATAAAATTTTGGAGTGTTCTATATACAAATCAATGGAGTTTGGTCCCTTTCAATCATGAAGGACCCTTGAAAGTTCTCAGAGCAGAATGTTTTCCCACATCCAGACGGTGATTGGGAGGTTACTTCTGGACAGTCCTCCAAATGCCCAAGAGGTATTGACAACCAAATGCTTATAAATCAGAGAAGTGGAGCAAAGGGAGACATTGACTTTCATGGAGTCATATCCTTTGCCTCCAGCAGCAAATCCATACCACGAGCAAAGGAAAGTAAAAGGAAAAGAGAAAAAACTTTCCACAGAAAGTCTCTGTGAAAAAGCCATTTTTCTGAAGTTGGCTCAGTCTGAAATTTCATCACAGTAGAAATGACTTAGCAGCTGATTTCATATGGCAGTGGCGCAACTTTTAGTACAATTGTGTAAGGAAAGGTCACTCTCGATTTTTCCAAGAAGGTGGGGATGCTACGTCCTCAGTGCTTGCATCCTAAGCTCTGCTTTTTAAAACTTATCTGCAGGTGACTTTCAGTATGCTAATATCTCTGTTAATGAGATCCAAACAGAACTCACCATGCATGAACAACAACATCTAATTATTGCAAATCCCCATCCAGTGACTTTTGTGGCAGTACTTAGGTGACTCTATAACCCCAGATGAAGCCAGGATAAGGGTCTGCTTTTTTCTACTTCCAACAGAAAGTCAACTCTGAGTCCATTTTTTTTTTTCACTGTCACAATATAAGTGGCCTCATGTCTCAAAGTTCAAAGAAATGGATACAGAAGCATAGAGAGAAAGAGAAAGTGAGTTAGGGCCATTCCCCGCAGCCAAACTTTGGCCACCTATACATCTTCTTGGAAAATGTCTCCAATGTCTTAAATCATTGCATAGAATAAAAGAAGAAGAGGAGAGAGTAGGAATAATATAACATAAAAATGATATTAGTTATTATTGAGTACAGCAAAATTTCTATAGATTTCTTATTTAGTCTTCATAATTACATGCAGTAGGCACTACTTATTTGCATTTCACGTATATAGGAACTATAGCTTGGAGAAGTGATCATACTTAGTTTGGAGCCAAGTACAGGCCTCAGTAGCTCATAATTTCACAGGTGGAAGAGGATGAAGAAAGGGTAACTTATGTGGCCCTTGATCCTCAATCATCTTTAAGGAAAATTAGAAATATGGACAATTTTTTTTTTGGCATTTTTTGGCTGGAGCTGGGTTTGAACGCACCACCTCCAGCATGTGGGGCTGGCGTCCTACTCCTTTGAGCCACAGGCACCGCCCAGAAATATGGACAATGAAGAGAGTCGTTTTTTTTTTTTTTTAAATCACGGACTATTATGAGTTAAACACAGAAAAGTAAAACCCAGCAGAAGTTACTGGGTTTCAAGTGTTAAATAACTGTAAACCTCAGACGAGGTTTGGGCCATGGAGGACAGCAGTGTTTGGATGAGTAAGGAGGTGAACAAACTCATGGTGCTCTACTTCTCAAAGAAGGAAATCAGTATTAAAGCTAAGAAACAGGGTTACAGGACAAAATAAGTGCATGATGGCAGAGACAGGTATGAAAATAGGGTGTGGGTAGTTCAATTGAGGGAGGGAGGTCATGACACTCTTGAATGTGAGGCTAAGACATTTGGATTGCACACAGTAAGTAATGAGAGTTACCAATGCAATTTAAACAAGGAAGTAACTGTTGAAAGGGGTTTCAAAAACTAATTGGCAGGGTAGTTTGAAGTGGGCTGAATGATGCAAGTCAGGGAAACTAATGGCATACCTGTTGTATCTATGAACAGATAGAAGAAAGAATATAATAAAATGTTGGCAGAGGAAATAAAAAGGGAAGAATAAGTAGAAGAAATGTGAATCATTTATTTAGCTTGAAAATACTACAAATATTAGACAATTACTACCTTAAATTAAAAACACTAGGCGTCTAGGTAATTTATGGCAAGGAATAGCATTTTTAATTGTTAAATACATTTTTCCAACAGTACTTTCTTTAACACAGATTCTGATTTAATTTTTATAAGCTTTAGTGTGCTATGAAAGTTTCCAGGCACTATGCAAATCATACAATCCAACACGATTGCTGCTTGGATTGATTGAAAATTGGCCAAATTTTTTATTCCTATGTTTTATGTTCTTTATTTGTAACCAATAAAACTTTGAGAGAGGTAAATTTATCTGGAGGACTATGTCTTCTATAACACAGAGGCTTATGATGATGCAAAAAGAATGAAAGGCCAAGTGAGCATTTGAAAATAAAACAGTTGAATTTTCTGGTTGAATGCTAATTTGTTGAGAATTATGCTGGTGTAATTTATTGGAATTGCCACAAATAGCAGTAGCACCACTCATATTGTTTCTTCTGCAAAATGGCATGGTTCAAGTTCTAGTTTAAATGACAGCCTAGAGAAACATGTTTAATTTGTTAACTGTAAACAGAGGCCAAATTATAGGGAAGCTGAAAGGAAAATAAATTTAGCTAGAACACATGCTGACCCTCGAGAGGATGAGAGGCTATCTGGTATCAGCAAATCTGGTCTGGGTTGGCTTAGAAAGATGCAGTGGCTGAGTTGCCTCACAGTTCACTTTTTTCTGTTTATTCTCTAAGCAGTGAAGGGTTCCGTTACCATAGTGTATGTGGCTCTGGAAGTCCCTATGAATTATCACAAACCTTTATGTATAAGGGTTTTAATTTACAAGGGTTCACTCACTCAATAAGAGTTTTGGAAACTCTTGTTATTTGACAAATGGGATTGAATCAAGATGAAACGTCTTCTTCACAACAAAGGAAATAATCAAGAAGCTAAAGAGACAACCTACAGAAAGAAAATATTTGTAGGCTATCCATCTGACAAGGGACTAATATTCAAAATATATAAGGAACCCAAACAACTCAGTCGCAAAGCAATGAATAATCTGATTTAAAATAGGCCAAAGATCTGAATAGAAATGTCTCAAAAGAAGACATACAAATGGCTGACAGGTCTATGGGACAATACTAAACATTAATCATCAGAGAAAAGCTATTCAGAACCGCTTTGAGATATCATCTCATTCCAGTGAAAATGGCTATTATCAAAAAGACAGGGAATTACAGGTGCTGGTGAGGATGTAGAGAAAAGAGAATACATATACTGTGGGATTGTAAATTAACACAGCCAGCATGGAAAACAGCATGGAAGTTTCTTAAAATAGTACTATTAATAATATACAATCCAGCAATTCCACTTCTGGCTATCTAGCCAATAGAATCACAGGACATTGAAGAGGTATGTGCATTCCCGTGTTTACTGCAGCCCTATAGCCAAGACATGGAATCAACCTAAGTGTTTGTCAACAAATTAATGGATTAAAAAAATGTGGTAAATACACACAATAAAATGTCTAGCCATAAAATGAAATGAAATCTTGTCAGTCTTGAAGCTCTTTCCAACCCCATAGTTATGTAACATTTTCAATTTGGGTTAATATTTTCAATTTGGGTTAATGTTCAACACAGAAATTGTTTTATTAATATTTTTTCCCAAACTCTGGTGAAAATTCATGAGTTAGCAACATTTAAAGAATCTTTGGAGATTTTTCATTGTTCATCCAGCCAACTGTGTTTAGTTATTGATTTCTTTTACTGTAGCCACTGAAGCTCAGTACATGAATGATGCTGTTATATGTGTTATTTATATAAACTACAAACTCCCCAAGACAATGTTATGATTTTGCTTTAAAGAATCGTGTGTGTTTTAAATAAATTAAGAGAAAATACTATATTTACCTATACATTTATAATGTCCAATGTTCTTTATTCATTCATAAAGACCCGGTTTCCTTTTGGTCCTGTTTCCCTTGTGCTTGAGTGCTTGATGAATTTTATTAGTATTTCTTTTCCTCTTTTTCCCCTTGATGAATATCCTCTGTTGCCCAGGTTAGCATGCTGGGGCATCAGCCCAGTTTATGGCAACGTCCAGTTCCTGGGGTGAAGTGATCCTCCTGCCTCATTATCCCAAGCAGCTGAGAGTACAGGCATCTGCCACGATGCCTGGCTGGTTTTATGGCTATGACACCAACAGCATAGGCAACAAAGGCAAAAATAAACAAATGAAACTGCATCAAACTGAAAATTTTCTGCATAGCAAAGGAAAAATTCAACAAAATAGAAAGGTAACTAATGTATAAAATAGTTGCAAATATTTGCAAACCGTGTATCTGACAAGTGGTTCATATCCAATGGGAGAAACTCACACGACTCATCAGCAAAGAAGAGACACTAAATAACACAACTGAAAAATGGGCTAATGATCTGAACAGACATTTTTCCAAAGAGGACGTGCAAATGGCCACCAGGTATAGGAAACAGTGCTTCACCTCCCTAATCATCAGGGAAATGCAAATCAAAACTGCAATTAAATATCACCTCACACTTGTTGGGATGGCTATGTTCAAAAAGTCAAATAGTAACAGGTGTTGGCAAGGATGTGGAGAAAAAAGAACCCTTGTATACTGTGGGTCAGATTGTAAATTGGTATGGCCATTATGGAAAACAATATGAAGTTTCTAGAAAAAAAAAAAAACTCAAACAAACCATAGAATTAACATATGACCCAACAATTCAACGTTTAGTTATATATACACAAAGGAACATCAAAGAAATATTTGCATGACCATGTTTATTGCAGCATCATTAACAGTAGCCAAGATACGGAAACAGCCTAAGTATCCATGGATGAATTAATGGACAAAGAAAATGTGGTGCACATACGTACAGTGGGTATTTTTCAGGCTTAAAAAGGAAGGAAATCTTGCCATTTGCAATAACATAGATGAACCTAAAGGTTCATTCTGTGGAATGAAATAAGCTAGACACAGAAAGATAAATATTGCAATATCTTACGTATGGAATCTACAGACGCTGAACTCATAAAAGCAGAGTAGAATGGTGGTTCTTAGGAGCTGTATAGGGCAAATCAGGGGATTTTGGTCAAAGGCTTAAAAACAAAAAAAGTTTTAATGAAGAAGTTTTCCACTAAGAAAACTCTATGCCAGATGCTGTAACTAATAGAATTCTAAGTCTACTAAACATTTGAGGAAGAAACAATAGCACTTTCTCATAAAATCTTGCAAAAAATAGCAGAGGAGGAAACACCTATCAAATAATCTTATGAGGCTAACATTCCTGTGATACCAAAAGTAAAACAGATATAATAAATATTGAAGGAAATAGAACTACTTATAATTGTCGTAAATATATACACAGAAATTCTTAAGAATGTATTTTAAAGTTTTACCCAACAGTGTATGAAAAGGATGAGACATCTTAATCAAGTGAGTTTATTCATTAAACACAAGGTTGGTATAATATCAATACAGTGACTATAAATAAATTAATTACCAGTAATAGATGTTAATAAAAAAGAAAATATGTATGACTATCTTAATAGGTAAAGAACAAACACCATAAAAAATTCAGCTTTCGCTCATGTCTGAAAAATAAAATAACTCTCAATAATGCTGGAATGGCAAGAATAACCTTGGTCTTTAAAAAAGTCATCTGTAGAAAACCTTGCAGCTCATATTATACCTAATTGGTTAAACACTGTACACTTTTAAGGTCAGGTACAAGGTGAACTATCGCCACTTCTTTTCAACATCACATTGGAGGTTCTAGCCGTGGCAATGAAGCAATTAAATAAAAAGTATACAGAGAAATGGAAGGAGTGGAACTGCTTCTATTTGCAGAAGACACGATTATTTATGTAGAAAATCCTCAGAAATCCATACAACATAAAATTATTAAATGAATTGTTCAAGGTTGGGGGATCCAAGTTTAATATCTAAAAGCCAACTGCATTTTTATATATTGTAGCAAGCAGTGGAAAAGGAGATCAAAAGTAACCCAACTTATAACAATAAATGCCTAAATTTAACCAAACCCAGGTGCGTCTTTTTATGCTACATATGATAAAATATTGCTGAATGAAATTTTAGAAAACTAAGTGGAGCAATATGCCACTTTCCTCAGACTGTTATTAATTATCTCCAAATTGATCTGTAAACCCCCCACAATTCCAATAAAATCTAGAGAATTTTTTTGAAGTTATAAGTTGATTTTAAAATTTATATGAAAATTTAAGTGATCTACAATGGTAAAAAGTATTTTTAACAAAATTGAAGGTCTTACATTCCCCTATTTAAAGAATTACTGTCAGGTTTCAGCACTTAAGATGTGGGGAAAGGTAGTCTCTCTCAGGCATGAGGTCTTTCCACCCCCACTTGGCTACATAAGGATGGGCTTTGGCTTTGATTCTCATTTTCCTGATCATTAATGATGCTGAGCACCTTTTCATATACCTGTTGGCCAATTGTGTATCTTCTATGGGGAAGACAAATGTCTATTCAGCTCTTTTGCCCATTTTTTAAAAGTAGGCTATTTTGTTGTCGTTCCAGAATTGTGTGAGTTTCTTATATATTTTGCATATTGCCTTTTTTTCTTATTTCCTTTGCTATGTAGAAGCTTTTCAGTTTGGTGTTGGTCAGACCAGTGTGTTTATCTTTGCTTTTGTTGCCAGAGCTCTCGATATGATATCTGAAAAGTCACTGAGCGGTCACAGGGAGATACTATCTCACACTTGTTAGGATGGCTATTATCAAAAAGATGAGAGATGTTGGACTTACCACTTTGGATGGGGAAATTGTTCTCTGTTGGGGACACTGTGTGTATGTCTTTGTTCTACAAAAGCATGTACATCACATGGCACCTTGCCAACCCCACTGCTTTATCTGTCCTCTGCAGAGCAGGACGGGATCATTCTACTGTGGCACAAGTGTGTGGTGTGTGTGTGCAGGCCAATTGCCATTTGAAGGCTGCCAGGAGGGACCTGCTGGCCGTGGGGAACCAGCAAGTACTAATGAAGCTGATTTTGCTGTTTCTTCTCTATGTGAGTAAGTTTTACTCTATCCAGGGCTTGGCTAATTGTTTTCCTTGGTGACTCTGATATTGTGGATAGCAAATGGCTTAGACTTTTGCCTGATAATAGGCAACAGACTCTATGTGCTTGATAGTAGAATTGTCCAGAGGATAGATATATGTGTCAATGCAATAGAATAGCAAACCCAGGAATAGCGCCACACAAACACAGACAATTGATTTTCAACAAAAATGTCAAGACAATTCAATGGGGGAAAAAAAAGCCTTTTCAAATGAACAGTGCCAGAACAATTGAAGAGATATATTTTTAAAAGGCACATTAACTTTTATTTCATATCATACACAAACAGTGACTCCAAAGTGTAGGAAGTCTCAACGTAAACCTAAAACTATAAACTCTTTAAACAGTAGGGGAAAATTCTAGTGATACATTTAAAAAGTTGGTAAATTGAAATTTATTAAAAGTTAAAAAAAATTGCTCTTCAAAAGATATCTATTAAGATCAGAAAACAAGTCATAAAATGGGAGAAAATATTCTAATTTGCATATATTTGGCAAAGGACTTGTGTCCAGAAAAGAGAAACTCTAACTGTTCACCGATAAGAAAGAAAGAAACCTTAAAGAAAAATTGGCAGTCTAGTGTGGAGAAGCTATTTGTCATTATTTTAATAAGTTAGACATGCATACACTATTGTCTATGCATATACTTTTTGACTCAGCTTTTCTGATCCCGGGTTTCAACACCACAAAGAAGTGAAAATGCACAGACAGCTGATTGATAGACAGTCGTCCCCAACTGGAAACAACCCAAATGTCTATCAAAAGGCGAATGATGGCAAAGAATGGTATATCCCTAAGTTAGAATAATACTCCAGAAGGAAAAGAGAGGCTGCCGATGATGCAGCAGCAGGGATGAATCTCAAACAGTCTGCTGAATTGAAGAGACACGAAAAAGGGCACCCTAGATGATCAGCAGCTGAGCAGCGGGGTGGAGAGAGGAATGAATTACAGACGGGCATCAGGAATCTCATGGGGATGTTGAAGATGGTTCTTATCTTGGTTATGGCTGTGGTTTCACAGGTGTGTAAAACTGTCAAAACTCAGACATTTGTTCCCGTTTGCCCTTCTAGCAATGGCTCCATTTCTCTGCTCCTCTTTACTGTGATTCACTGAAGCATCTACACTCTCTGTCTCCAATGCTCTCCTCCCATTCTCCTATAGTTTCTGCCCTCAACGCCAGCAAAACTGCTGTTCCCGAGCTTGCCAGTGATAGCCAGGTGGCCACATTCAATGAGTCTTTGTCTTATTTGACTTGGCAGCAGAAACACTTTTCCAAGGCTCCATAATCCCATCTTTCCCTCCCATCCTTCTGGCCACTCCTCTGTCTCTTTTCTGGTTCTGCCTCTTTGTCCTGACCCTTCTGTGTTCTACTGTCCAAAGGCTCAGTCCTTGGGAATCCATTCTTTTGATTTCTACTTGATATCTCCCCTTGAGCCCTTGATGTTCTCCCCCCAGATTAGATTTCCCCACAGTCTTTCCCATCTCTGTTCATGGTCCTTCTCCCCTTCCAAGGTGCTCAAGGTGAAAACCGGTGTTGAGAGTAATGTCAGCAAAATGGCAGGGTCGGCACCTTTGCAGAGACATTGAAACTGTCAGAGCCAACTTGGTCAGAACTCTGGAAAACAGCCAAAGGTTTACAGCAGCAGCTGAACACTGAATCAAGTAAAAGGCAACTTTAAAATTGTAGGGCGATTCCCAAGGACCAGAGGAGACAGGAATGAGAATTATTGCTTATTGGGTACAGAGTTTCAGTTGGGTTGTTGAGAAAGTTCTGGAAGTGGATAGTGATGATGGTTGCATAACTGTGTGAATGTACTTAATGTTACTCAACTGTACACTTAAAAACAAAGTGGTAAATTGTACATTAGGTCTATTTTTACCACAATGAAAAACATGACACAGAAAAAAGTGATTGTTAAAACATACTAGATTTTTAAAATAAAGTAATGAGAGTTGTCAGTTGCTAGTAAAAGCTTGAGGAAAATGAGGGTTTTTTTCAATGTATAGTCAGATTTATATACTTTAAGTGGATTTAGTTTATTGCATATAAATTATTTATTGAAAAATAATCATCAATAAAGTTAATAAAGATAAAAAGGACCTGCCTAGGAGGATAGAGAAACTTGTGTAATTTTTTGCAGAAAGTTCATGGAGGTGGACACTGATATATCTTTTTTTTTTTTTTTTTTTTTTGAGACAGAGTCTCTGTCACCCTGGGTAGAGTGCTATAGCCTCAGCCTAGTTCACAGCAACCTCAAACTTCTGAGTTCAAGCAATCCTCCTGCCTCAGCCTCCTGAGTAGCTGGTACTATAGGTACCCACCACCATGCCTGACTAATTTTATTTTATTTTTAGTAGAGACATAGTGTCCCATTGTTCAGGCTGGTCTTGAACTACTGAGCTCAGGTTATCCTCAAGTCTTGGCTTCCCTAAGTGCTAGGATGACAGACATGAGCCACTGGACCCAGTGACACTGGTAATTATTAATCTCAGAGTGGTTTGACCATTTCAGCTCTGAAGTGAAACCCGGAACACTATAAATCTAAGGTCTCTTAGCCACAAATTACTAAGGCACCAGATCAATAGAGCTAGAAGATTTTTCTCTAAGTTTGATGTAAACTCATTTGGCATCAAAGGCTGACTGTGATAATTTATAGCTATTTATAGTCTTTATTTATCTCTCTGAAAGTATGTTTTATAGCAAACATAATAGTACATATTTAGAGCTATAATCTCTTGATATCTAACTTTAAAGTACACAGAGATGACAATTCAAAGATGAATTATCCATATTCCTCTTACTAAATCAGATGTATGAATATAAACCCTCAAAAATCTCCTTACAATGAATACTTCATTGATATTTCAATTTTTTTTCTACCAGAAAGTGCAAACTGATAAAGGAAGTGTATTATGGAAACTTCTCCACTTACAAGATGTTTGTAGCAAAACAAAGTAAATAAAATGTGAGAATATTGTTATGGAGAGGTCAAGTGCTGACATTAGGTTGGAACTCAGGAAGAACTAAGCTTTTACGAGGAGCACAATCTGTTATAGGAATTTGCTGAAGCTGTGGGGCAGCAACTTGAGTAAGACTGAGGGAAGGATCCCAAGCCAAGGTTCCTAGGAGTGGCAGTGAGAGAGATGACTGCATGGCTACGTGCCCGCAGGAAGGCCTGACACCAGGGAAAATTCTCTGAAGGCAAAGGGGGGAAAGGAGAGCCCTGGGAAGGATCTATCCTGGGAAAGGCAAGAATGAGAGACCTTGGAATGGGGGAGTGGGATGCAAGTGGGCATCCGAGGCTAGTAAAAACCCATCTGAAGCCTCTGTGAGTATAGTGAGAGGAATTCCTACAGGTCAGGTATGACAATGCATTGCTTTTGCAGAAATGGTAAAGGACAGGCTAAGCCTGGAGGCTCACGTTAGGGCACAGCCAGGGCATACCCAGGCAAGCAGGGGAAGGGAAGACTGAGAATAGCTCCGACTCAAGTCTAGATTCAGCTATGGTCTGAACAGCGAAGACTGTCAATGAGAAACATAAAACAATAAAGGCTTCCTGAATTACAGAGATTTCTCGTATGATTTTAAGAAGAGCGTCAGGAACTTGAGCCCAGGAGCAATGGCTAGAGTTTGATGAATGTGTATAAAAGCCCTGTAATAGATAATTATTACACACAGTCATAACTTGAAGATGAAGGAAGCTGGGGATATGAGGCACAGGTGCAGGGAGAGCTCTGGGGATGTGTAGTGGGCAGTCTCTAGGATGGCCCCAGTCACTTTGCTCCCTGACGTTTGATAGTCCCCTCTGCTTTAGAATGAGCTGGATTCGTGACTTGCTTCTAGTGATGAGAATATGGCTGAAGTGATGGGTGCCATTTCCAAGATTAGGTTATAAAAAGACTGTGGCTTCTGTCCTGGGGACTCACTTTTCCCTCTCTCTCTGATCTCTTAGATTGCTCTTTAAAAAGAAGCAAGCTGCCATGTTTTAAAGTAACTCCTGAGGAGAGGTTCAAGTGGCAAAAACAGGGAACTGCCAACAACCACAGGCAGGAGCTTGGAAGCAGCTTCTCTAACTTTCCCCAGCCCCAGCCAAACCTCCACAGCAAACTGCAGCCTGGTCTACACAGCTTGACACAACCTGAGACTGTGATAAAGGCCAGGAGGGTTGTGTGGTTGGTTCCCTAACACACAAGATTTTGTGTCCCTGTGGCTGCTTTTGTTTGGATGTTAATCCATGGCGGAGATCAGAAATTGCCTTTAATGATTGTAGGGAGATTTCCCCCCCCTAATTGATGACACCATGTGTTAGATAGGTATTTAAGTCTAAACCCCCCACCTATACCATCGTGTACAACAATTGACTGCGTATAGGACAGTGTTCTCATAAGATCATGGCAGAGCTGAAAAATTCCTATACCTACTGATGTAGCATGCATAAGGCCAAACCATACCACATTACCTTTTCTATGTTTATGTAAGTTTAGATATACAAACCCTTACCACTGTGTTACATTTGCCTATAGTATTCAATACAGTAACATGCTGTCCAGGTCTGTAGATGAGAAGCAGTAAGCTATACCATGTAGCCTAGGTTTGCTGTAGGCTGTACTACCTGGATTTGCATAAGTGCACTCTGTGATGTTTGTGCAACAAGATCTCATGATGCATTTTTCAGAAGATTATCCCTATTGTTAGGTGGTACATGATGATATATATTTCTTAAAGTGTTTCATAAGTCTGATAGATAACCTAATTTTTATGTAAGTAGGTCATTAATATTGTCTAGTTGTCATTTTATGTTTCTTTGTAGTCACAAAAATCAAAATAAAGTAACATATACATATTTCTAGTTAGACTGATATTTTTATAAGTTGAATGAATTTGAAATTCCTTAGTGGATATGTGCTTGCTCCCTCCTTCCTTCCTTCCTTACTTCTCTTTTTTTCTTTCTCTTTCTCTCAACAGAGTCTTACTCTGTGGCCCAGGCTAGAGCATCATGGTGTCAACTAACTCACAACAACTTCAGACTCTTGGGCTCAAGGAATCCTCTTGCCTCAGCCTCCTGAGAAGCTGGGAGTACAAGTGCCCTCCATAATGACTGACTAAGATTTTCTATTTTTAGTAGTGGCAGGATATCACTCTTGTTCAGTCTGGTCTTGAATTCTGGAGCTCAAGGGATCTTCCCACCTCGGCTTCCCTGAGTGTTAGGCTTACAGGCATGAGCCACCGTGCCTGCCCATGTGCTTGCTTTCTATTGATAATGTCTTGAAAGATTGTGAAAGAACCATATTTTGTGTACATTTAGTAGCCTGATGTTCAGAGTATAATTTGAAATAGTTGAAGTAATTTGCTCTGAAATAAAGGAAAATAAAACAATTCATCAAATGATTGTGCTCACCAACTAAGAAATGGGAAAATTAGAGGAGAAATCCTAGGCATAGGAAGCTTTAAAAGGGAGATTTGTGTTGCACAATTAGGTGTTTAAGAGATAAGGGACAGTTGACCTTGTACATTTTGGTTGAAAGCACATCCGGAAACAGTCACGCCTAAATACGAAGACATTAACTTTGCTCTTTTAGTTGAAAATATTGTTACCACTATTGAACAAAATATTATTGAATCCCATTATTCAATCACAGCTTTTTGTTTTTTGCATATTGCTTTCTAAGCTTAGTCTTTAATTGTTTACACTGATAGTTATTTCATGGCACACTCTATTTTAGCTTTTTTTCACCCATAAAATTATAAACACTTTAATTATTTCTACACGGCATTTTTAATGTTCTTTTTAATGACACCATAATATACCATTAGGTTACCTACTAAAATTTACTAGGGCAATCTTTCTTTGTGAGAGTTTATTTCCAAATTATATATTTTAAATTAAGCATTTTAATTCTATACCTAAACTACAAAAATGCCACAGTCATGTGTGTGGCACAATAGTTCAAGATCTGTAGCATCATTATTTCACCAAATAATATGACGCTTACCCTCCAACCAAAACACAATGTCTTTCAGCTGCAGATGTTGTTAGATAAGAGAGGACAATGGGCAAATGGCTACATAGACTCAATCTCTGTATGGCCAGTCTCTGTTTATTTTCAGTCTCTAGTCTATGGATTTTAATTTTTTGTTGTTGTTGTTGAATGGTAACTATGTACATTAATGCACTTCTGGGGTACAGTCTGGGGTTTTCACATGCAATCCGAAATACTTCCATCAAACTGATCAACACAGCCTTCATGTTATTTTCTCAGTTATAGTTTTAAAACGTTCTGATTCTACTCTTAGAGAGTTTCACTTGTACCCCTGTAAGATAGACCTCAAAAATGGTCCCTCCAATCCCCCTCCC
>CAUYQV010016950.1:0-10949 GCA_963574575.1 Galagoides demidoff | reverse complement strand
GCGGGCGCCTGTGGTCCCAGCTACTTGGGAGGCGGAGGCAGGAGACTCGCTTGAGCCCAGGAGTTGGAGGTTGCTATGAGCTGTGATGCCATGGCACTCTACCCAGGGGGATAGCTTGAGGCTCCGTCTCAAAAAAAAAGTTATAAATATAAAAACATAAACACGCAAGAGCAAGGATGGTGAAAGGGCACTCAATAGCAATATATTCTGAAGCTAGAAGTGGATGATGAGATGTCACTAATTATGGGATGCGAAATACTGAGTTGGCACTGATGGAAGTGAACAGAGGTCCCACCAGGTAGCCCAGGCAGAGGAGACCTGGAATAGTTGCCTTGGGGACACCTATTTGAGAAGCCTTCAAAGCCTCAGTGCTCTCCCCACCTGGTTTAGGGTGAAAGGGTTGTTTCTGGAGAATCCACATGGCTCTAGAAGGAAAACCTAAGTGCCCCCTAAAAGCATAACCTGATGAAGCCACTGGGAAGCTCAGCATTGACAACGCCACCCATGCACATGCTGGGAGCTTGCAATGCTTGTGCAAGAGCACTCTATCCAATGCAGTCAGCCAGCTCAGTCAGCCAGGGATTCCCAGGGAACAGATGAAACCAGACCAAAGAGGCAGATGCAATTTAGGTTTGAATAAGTAAGTTATGGTTCAATCACTTGATGTGTGGAAGCACACTGACCCCATCCCACAGTCCTATTTTATTTTATTTATTTATTTTAGAGACAGTCTCACTTTGTTACCTTCTGGGGTGCTATGGCGTCATAGTTCACAGCAACCTCAAACTGCTGGGCTCAACCCATCCTCTTGACTCAGCCTCCCGAGTACCTGGGACCACAGTTGCCAGCCCTATTTAAGAGATGAGGTCTTGCTTTTGTTCAGGCTGATCTCTAATTGTGAGCTCAAGCAATCCACCTGCTTGGGCCTCCCAGTGTGCTAGGATTACAGGCTTTAACCACTGCCCCGGGCAATTTTCAGAGTATGATTTTTTTTTTTTTTGAGACAGAACCTCAAGCTGTCCCCCTGGGTAGAGTGCTGTGGCATCACAGCTCACAGAAACCTCCAACTCCTGGGCTCAAGCAAGTCTCCTGCCTCAGCCTCCCAGGTAGCTGGGACTACAGGTGCCCGCCACAACCCCCAGCTATTTTTTGGTTGCAGCCGTCATTGTTGTTCGGTGGGCCCAGGCCGGATTTGAACCCACCACCTTAGGTGTATGTGGCTGGTGCCTTAGCCACTTGAGCCACAGGCACCGAGCCCAAAGTATGATTTTAAAGCAGTATGATTGTGTGGCGCCCATAGTTCAGTAGGTAGGGCCCCAGCCACATACACCCAGGTTGGCAAGTTCCAACCCAGCCCGGGACAGCTAAACAATGACAACTGCAACAACAACAACAAAATAGCTGGTCGTTGTGGCAGGCCCCTGTAGTCCCAGCTGCTTGGGAGGCTGAGGCAAGAGAATCACTTAAACCCAAAAGTTTGAGGTTGCTGTGAGCTGTGACATCACAGCACTCTACCGAGGGTGACACACTGAGACTGTCTCAAAAAACAAAACAAACAAAACAACAACAACAAAAAACCCCACCGTATCATCACCTATTGGGAGAAACTAAATAAAGGTCGCCCTGTCTAGATCTGTTCCCCAAAGTAAATAAAAGATAAACAGATTGTTCAGCACGTCCGTAGCCTGGAGAAAAATCTCCGTCTCTCACTTTTCAGGACTGGTATCTGAAAATATGGCAGAGACTGAGGGTGTAATCACGAGACAGTTAAACTCATGGGGAAAGGGGTCGCACCCAAGTCACTGTTCCCTGAATGTGCGTAGGGCGCATGGTGCAGATGGAATGAAGAACCCAGTACTTGTGAGGGTAATCCCCAGGGGTGGAGACACAAGCCCAGGTTCAGGCTGCCTCTTCGGTACTGCACAGTGCCGCCTCCCTAGGCCACCTAGAATCGAGCCTTGGCAAAACTATTCCACTTGGGGATGCGGAGCCGCTGCTTGGATCCTCTGGGACAGACAGGGCGGTGCCACTGCCGACGCCCGGGCAACAGCTAGGGTAGGTGGAAGCGCTCTACCTGCTACCTAGACTACTGCTGGGCTACGCTGAAGATCCCACTGGGGGCGGGCGCGGGCTCTGATCGGGCTAATGATCCCACTTTCTACCCTTGCCTCCCTTGTCAATGCTGGGAGTTGGCTGTGCACAAGAGGTGGAGCTTAACACGGCGTCCCGCAGGGCAGTGGGTGAATTCTGGCGCTTGGACGCAATGGAAGAGCGGCTGGGAGACTGGAGGCGAGAGCAGACCTTCGCATGCAGAGGCGGTGCCTGTCTTTGCTTCCTGAGGCTAGTGGAAAAGGCCCGCAAAGGGAGGGCCGGTGCCTCGGAGCAGACAGGCGATGACATCGCCCAGAAAGTCACGCCCTTGTCAGCAAACGCGGCTTCGTAGGCCCAGGTGAGACCTCCCAGGTGATACTGGAACTTAACTGGGTCTCTCAGGTTGTTTATGCCACACCCACTAGAAAAGACATTCACCCCCCAAAATATGCTGCCTCTGAAAAAACCATGTCCTTTCTCAAGTTTCTTTTAATAGAGATGTAGCAGACTGGAAGCAGAATCAATGTCCAGGTGTGCCTGACAGGGTGAAATGGACCTCAGAGCTTACCTGGACATAGTTCAGTCGTCCATGGATAAATCTTGAATATCTTGCCCCTATCCCGTGCTCTGGTCTCTCCATTCGCGTTTTAGAATAGCGTCCTGGCTGGATGCAGGCCACAGCCTGATGACCAAATCTTTTGACCTGGCCAGAAGACTAGAGAGGGTACTGTGACTGCTGACTCAACCTGCATGCTGGCCTTTAGGGATCAGAAAGATTCCTGGATGTGGAATCAGCTCAGCTCCGTGTTGCCTGCATTCTTTACTGCCAGGGGCACTTGGCAATCCCTGCCATTCCCTATCCTGTTCCTCCCCCAGAAATCCTCTGATACCCCCCACAGGAGATAGCATTTTCAATGGTGCTGACACTCAGACCTGACCCCAGCCATCCGCCAAATTGACTCTGGAAAAAGTCTGTCACTAGTGTTTCGATCACCCCATTCCCTTTCACTGTCCTCAGAGCCCCCAGCCAAGGTAGCTCCCAGACCAGTGACTTTTCCTTACTCTTAGAACTTGGCACTTCATGACCTCTCAGGCTGTCTGGGAAATCCAATGACAAAGTCATAGTTGCTTTTGAGGCTCCCCAAATGGCTTGTGAAATACTCAAGATTTTAAGATGCTGTCATCTAAAGATAAGGTGCTTTCAAAACAACATCTGAACTTGAGGGTCCTGTGAAGCATCTGAGGGAGCCGGCCACAGTGGCCCTTTGGTAGTGCAAATGGGTGTGTAAGGTGCCTTGATCCATCCCAGGACCTAGACCTTCATTTGCCACCCCTTCTGCCCTTGCCACTACAGATGGTGTTACCCTTTGGTTTGCAGTTCTCTTCACTGAAGTTCAATCCCAAAAAGTGGTGAGGAAAATCCCTCAGCCCCTTTGCTAGTTAGACCCTCAGTCACCTCCTACCAAGGAGGACTCCTACCTAAAGGCCTCAATTGTCAGCCTCCAGGGCTTTGTTTATATGCTACCTTGTGCTGGGCTTACAAATTCCACACCTCATGACTTGGAAAAACCAATGTATATTGATCCAATAAAAGGAACAACCATGAAGTTAATGGAATAACATCAGTACTGTTTACTGACCACATACTCTGGGCCAGGTATAGTTATATTTGCTTAACTCATGTCATTTTATTTTATGCTCCCTACAATCTCATGACATTGGGAAAGTATGTGGTCTGGACACACACTGGAGTCTGGAAGGCTGTCTCTAATGCTCCCTTGTCAGGCTTACTTGTTAGCTTACCATTATGGTAAAATCACAGACCCTTCTCAGTTCTTAATGGGAACCACATGTTTCATGCTGGAGAAAGACTTTCTCAGTGTAGCAAATGTGGCAAAATGTTTAACCTGCGTGATACACCTCTTTGGTACAAGGGTTCATGTTAGGAAAAGACATATGAGGCTGGCCATGGTGGCTTACAGCATGTGAGCCATATAATCCCAGCAATTTGATAGGTCAAGGCAAAAGGACCACTTGGGACCAGAAATTTGAGACAAACCTGAGCACTGATAAAAAAAAATTATCTGATACTCTTGTTTTCCCCCTGATCTTAAACAAAGTTATCTGAGAATAGTGGGACATGCCTGTAGTCCCAGCTACTTGGAGAGGTGAGGCAGGAGAATCCCTTGAGCCCAGGAATTTAAGGATGCAGTGAGCTATAATGATGCCACTGCACTCCAGCCTGAACAAGAGTAAGACCCATCTCTAAACAAACAAACAAAAAAGGAAGAAAGAAAAGAAAAAAAGATAGGAGAGCAGTGAAAGTAGAAAACTCTTTGACTGTTCTGACTTTTTCAGTATAAAAATGAGCCAGGCATAAAGGTGTACACTTGTAGTCCCAGTTATTCAAGAGGCTGAGGCAGGAGGAACACTTGTCCCTAGGGTTCCTGCCAGCCTGAGCAACATAGGGAGACTCCATCTCTAAAAACAAAATATGCAAAAGCATAAGAACCTGAATCACACTTAAGAGCTCCTTTGACTACCACTGTTACCTTGTCAGTATAAAAACAAATTACACCTCACAGACAATATCAGTGCTTCCAAAACTTTGCTCAGCCAGATGTGGAATCTCATGTACCAGAACACTCTAAAGAAGGATTTGGGGTGTGTCACATGTAGGAAAGCTTTCAGGAACTTTATCTTTTTTTGAGACAGAGCCTCAAGCTGTCCCCCTGGGTAGAATGCTGTGGCATCACAGCTCACAGCAAACTCCAACTCCTGGGCTCAAGCAATTCTCCTGCCTCTGCCTCCCAAGTAGCTGGGACGACAGGTGCCTGCCACAACACCCAGCTATTTTTGGGTTGTAGCTGTCATTGTTGTTTGGCGGCCAGGGCTGGATTCTAACCCTCCAGCTCAGGTGTACGTGGCTGGTGCCTTAGCTGCTGAAGCCACAGGCAGCAAGCCTTTTTTTTCTTCTTTCTTTTTTTCTTTTTTTTTTTTGAGACAGTCTCTCTATTTGCCCTCGGTAGAGTGCTGTGGTGTCACAGCAACCTCAAACTCTAGGGCTCAAGTGACTTTCTTGCCTCAGTGCCTCAGCCTCTGAGGTAGCTGGGACTATACGTGCCTGCCACAACACCCAGCTATCTTTCTGTTGCAGTTGTCATTGTTGTTTATCTGGCCCAGGCCAGGTTCGAATCTGTCACCCTCGGTGCATGTGGCCAGCGGTTTAACCACTGTGCTATGGGGGCCAAGCCTTTGATATCTTTTCTTACCTTCTGATTTCCTCTTAAATGGATGGCTCCCAGATTTCTTTCCTCGTAGCAGCCCAGCCTTCTTCCTGAGAGATGACATGAGAGATACTTAGCACAGGGTTTGAACTCCTAGTGCTAAATGTACCACAGCTATTTCCTTTGCTGTTCATATCACCACCACCATTCACATTCTGTATCTCACATAAACCACAAACTGTGTGGCTTAAAACAACACAAATTTACTACAACAATTCTGAAAGCCAGAAGTTTGAAATCAGGTCCACTGGGCTAAAACCAAACTGTTGCTGTGGCAGTTCTTTCTGAGGCTCTGAAGGAGGATCTTTCTTTGCCTTTTCCAGCTTCTAGAGGTTGCCTGCATTCTTGGACTCCACTCCCATCCTCATATCCATCCTACCTCTTGCATTGTCATACTTTTACTTTTATTTTTTACTTTTTTTTTAAATAGCCACAGAAGCTGCGACTTTCTTGACTTTTTTCCACAGAATCTATATTTTCACTCTTTTTTTTTTTTTGAGACAGAGTCTCCCTATGTTGCCCTTGGTAGAGTGCCTTGGTGTCACAGCTCACAGCAACCTCAAACTCTTGGGCTTAAGTGATTCTCTTGCCTCAGCCTCCCAAGTACCAGTAGTACCAGGACGCCCAGCTATTTGTTGTTGTTGTTGTTACAGTTTGGTCGGTGCCAGGTTTGAACCTACCACCCTCGGTATATGGGGACGGTGCCCTACTCACTGAGCCACAGGTGCCGCCCTGCTGGGCTACTTTTAGCTGGCCCCAGCTAGGTTCAAACCCGCCACCTCGGTGTATGTGGCTGGCACTGTTACCCCTGTGCTAAGGGCGCCAAGCTCATTGTAACCATTTTAAATGTACAGTTCAGTGCACACAATGGTGTGCAACCATCATCACTATCTGTTTCCAAAGTTTTCTATCACCTCAAGGGGAGTGGGGAGAAGGAGGGCATGAGGCAGGATCTCACCTAATATGCACATTGTGAGGGTGTATAACACCCTGGGTGAAGGGCTCTTCTACAAATAGAACTTTATCCTGAAAGTGAGAACAATGTAACCTAAATATTATACCCTTTTATTATTTTGAATAAAGTTGGTTTGTTTTTTTTTTTTGAGACAGAGTCTCACTATGTTGCCCTTGGTAAAGTGCCATGGCTCACAGCTCACAGCAACCTTAAACTCTTGGGCCGAAGCGCTCACAGCTCACAGCAACCTCAAACTTTTGGGCCTAAGCAATTCTCTTGCCTCAGCCTCCCAAGTAGCTGGGACTACAGGTACCCACAACAACACCCAGCTATTTTTTGTTGCAATTGTCATTGTTGTTTAGCTGGCCCAGGCAGGCTTCAAACCCACCAGCCTCGGTGTATGTGGCTGGCACTGTAACCACTGTGCTACAGATGCCGAGCCTTGAATAAAGTTTTTTTTTTTTTTTTGTAGAGACAGTCTCACTTTGTTGCCTCAGTAGAGTACAGTGGCATCACACAGCTCATAGCAACCTCCAACTCCTGGGCTTAAGTGATTCTCTTGCCTCAGCCTCCCGAGTAGCTGGGACCACAGGCACCTGCCAGAATGCCTGGCTAGTTTTCTGTTGCAATTTGGCCAGGGCTGGGTTTGAACCCACACCCTCAGTATATGGAGCCAGTGCCCTACCCATTGAGCCACAGGCACCACCCTGAATAAAGTTTTTTTTTTTAAAGTTTTCTATCACCTCAAACAAAAATTCTGTACCCATTTATTTTGGGAAAATCCTGCTATAGATGAACTGTCCCCCTTCAGTACTGGGAGACAACAGAATAACCAAGCAAATCCAGCTTGATAGGTTAGATGAGTTTATTAGAGGGTACTTACACGGGGGTCTCCCTTCTCAAGTTTATCCGGGTTATAGCAGATATCATTATGCTATTTATTTTTATAGGACAATAACATACCATTGTGTGTTTATACCACATTTTCTTTATCCATTTTTTTTTTAGAGACAGAGTCTCACTTTATTGCCCTTGGTAGAGTGCTGTAGCGTCATAGCTCACAGCACCTCCAACTCCTGGGCTTAGGCGATTCTCTTGCCTCAGCCTCCACAGCAGCTGGGACTACAGGTGCCTGCCAGAATGCTCGACTATTTTGTTGTTGTTGTTGTAGTTTAGCCAGGGCCGGGTTTGAACCTGCCACCCTTGGTATATGGGGCCAGTGCCTTACCCACTGAGCCACAGGTGCTGCCCTCTTTTTCCATTCTTATTGGGAATTTCTTCCACCTTTCTGGATATTAGGTAGTGAATAGTACTACCACAAACCTTGGCATACAAATATCTGTTTGAGTCTCCGTTTTCAAATCTTTGGGGTATATACTTAGTAGTGGAATTGCTGGGTCATATGATAATTTTATGTTTATCTTTTTGAGGACTGACCACAAATTCTTTCCCATGGTAGCAGCATCATTTTTCTTTCCCACCAGCACTGCACAGGGTTCCTATTTCTCATGCTCAAAACCCTTTTTTTTTTTTAAATATCATCATCGTAGGTAGGAAGTAGCATCTGATTATGATTATGGCTTTTTTTTTGTCACCCCCGCTAGAGTACTATGACATCATAGCTCACAGCAGCCTCAGACTCTTGGGCTCAATCAATTCTCTTGTCTCACCCTCCTGAATAGCTGGGACTACAGGCCCAAACACAATGCATGGCTACTTTTTAGAGACAAGGTCTCGCTCTAGCTCAGGCTGGTCTCCAACTCACGAGCTTAGGCAATCCGCTCACCCTGGCCACCCAGAATGCTGGGATTATAGGTGTGAGCCATTGCGCCTGGCTTGTTGTGGCTTTTTTTTTTTTTTTGAGACAGAGTCTCACTGTATCACCTTGAGTGTTACAAGACAAGATGGAAGAGGGTACAGCTGTCTGTCACTGTCAGCCAATATAAAGAAATGGGAATAGGTCCACCAAACTTTATTTGTCTAAAGGCCAGGATTCTGGAGAACAGTGAGAGTAGCCTCTCTAAGACTTCTCTTCTTTCATTTCCAAAATCACAGTTTTATACATAAAGGTTCAAAGCAACCATATTAACTCCTATTTTAAATAATAATCATCATAACTCAGTGGCAATTTATTACAACATTTCCAATTCAAAAGTTAATTTCCAGCCAGTTTCTGTGGCTCACACCTGTAACCCATTGTGCTCTGTGAGGCCGAGGTGGGTGGATCACTTGAGCTCAGGAATTGGAGACCAGCCTGAGCAATAGCGAGACCCTCTCTCTACTAAAAATAGAAAAACTGAGGCAAGAGGATTGCTTGAGCCCAAGATCTTGAGGTTGCTGTGAACTATAATGCCACCACACTCTAGTTAGGGCCATAGAGTGAGACTCTGTCTCAAAAAAGAAAAAAAAGTTAATTTACTAAATCAATTCTCCTAAAGCAAAGACCACATTAATGCTTATTTTAAATAATAATCAGCATAAGTCAGTGACCTATTACAATGTTGCAGGAAGATGACCCAGCGGAGAGAGAGAATCACCCAAACACCAAGATATGGAGGAAGTGCTTTATTTCAGCCAGAGGAGCCAAGGCAGAATAGAGTCTAAAAATGGCCACATTCCCCAACTGGCTCTGTTTTTTTCCCTTTTATCTCCAGCCAAGGGTTCTTGGTCCATAGGTACCTTTCTCTGTCTCTCTCGTTTATTTTTTTTCTTTTTTTTTTTTGTGGAGACAGAGTCTCACTTTATCGCCCTTGGTAAAGTGCTGTGGCGTCACACAGCTCACAGCAACCTCCAACTCCTAGGCTTACACAATTCTCTTGCTTCAACCTCCCGAGTAGCTGGGACTACAGACGCCTGCCAGAACGCCCGGCTATTTTTCTGTTGCAGTTTGTCTGGGGCTGGGTTTGAACCTGCCACCCTCGGTATAGGTGGCCAGCGCCCTACCCTCTCTTTTTTTTTTTTGTAATTTTCTGGCCGGGACTGGGTTTGAACCAGCCACCTCCAGTATATGGGGCCGGCACCCTAGTTCTTGAGCCACAGGTACTGCCCTCTCTCTCTCTCTTTTTTTTTTTTTTACAGACAGTCTCACTTTGTCGCCCTCAGTAGAGTGCCATGGCATCACAGTTCACATCAACCTCCAGCTCTTGGGCTTAGGTGATTCTCTTGCCTCAGCCTCCCAGGTAGCTAGGACTACAGGTCCCCACTACGAAGCCCGGCTATTTGTTTTTGTTGCAGTTTGGCCAGGACCAGTTTCAAACCCACCACCCTCAGTATATGGGGCCAATGCCCTACTCACTTAACCACAGGCACCACCCATGGGTACCTTTCTCATTGTCAGTATGAATCAAGCTGGAGAAAGCAGCCTGGGCTTTAACGAAAGGAGAAGCAAGCGTTAGCTTCAAAGTCCCAGGAAGTTAAGTTTCTACAGATTCCTAAGAGCTGAGTCATGATGGGGAGGATTTTGCTTTCAGACCTTACTTTTCCCAAGTATCCTCTCTGAACAACATTTCTTTTTTTTTTTTTTTTTTTTGAGACACAGTCTCACTGTCGCCCTTGGTAAAGTACTGTGGCGTCACAGCTCACAGCAACCTCAAACTCTTGGGCTTAAGGGATTCCCTTGCCTCAGCCTCCCAAGTAGCTGGAACTACAGGTGCCCACCAGAACTCCTGGCTATTTTTTTGTTGCATTTGTCATTGTTGTTTAGCCTGGGCCTGGCTTGAACCCGCTAGCCTCAGTGCATGTGGCTGGTGCTGTAACCACCGTGCTATGAGCACCGAGCCTCTCAACAACATTTCTAATTCAAAAGTCAATTTACTAGGGCCAGATGAGGTGGCTCACACCGGTAATCTTAGCACTCCAGGAGGCCAGGAGGCCAGGGCACGTGAATTGCCTAATCTCACAGGTTCCAGATGACCCTGAGCAAGAGTGAGACCTCCTCTCTAAAAATAGCTGGGCATCAGGAGTTGGAGGTTGCTCTGAGCTGTGTGACCCCATGGTACTCTACCAAGGGTGATAAAGTGAGACTCTGCCTCTACAAAAAAAAAAAAAATGGACGACAGTAGTCCCAGCTACTTGGGAGGCTGAGGCAAGATAATCTCTTGAGTTCAAGAGTTTTAGATTGCTGTGAGCTATGATGCTATGGTGCTCACCCCCAGGGCGACTGAGTGAAACTGTCTCAAAAAAAAAAGTCGGATCATGGCGGACTTAACGGATTGCCCAAGTCGCGCATCAAAGCCAGCATGCTCACTGAGTTCATCAACCAACCCGTCTGCTTCTTAGGGAGGCTGGAAAAGATTCATCCCTCTGGAAAAATGTTCATTCTTTCAGATGGAGAAGGAAAAAATGGAACCATTGAGTTGATGGAGCCCCTTGATGAAGAAATCTCTGGAATTGTGGAAGTGGTTGGAAGAGTAACAGCCAAGGCAACCATTATGTGTTCATCTTATATCCACTTTAAAGAAGATGTCTCTCCTTTTGATCTTGGACTTTACAATGAAGCTGTGAAAATTATCCATGAGTTCCCTCAATATTTTCCTTTAGCAGCTGTGCAGCATGATTGATCTTGATGACTTTTGTTCTGATTGCAAATTAGCTTTAATTGAAGATTAAAGGGAGTC